>RJWM01044451.1:0-13246 GCA_004363535.1 Dasyprocta punctata | reverse complement strand
GGAGTTCACACCAAGTCCATTCATGGTGCAGAAAACCCCCAGGTCCTCCAAGCTCTCTGGCCTCTGTGGCCTTCAGTACTAGCTTCCTAAGGTCGCCGTGACAATCACTATAAACTTGTTGACTTGAAATGGCAGAAATATATTCTCCTCTGGAGCCAAAGTTTAAGATGAAGCCCAGGCCCTGACAGAAGCCCCAGGGAGGAGCCCATTGTTCAACTCTTCCAGCATCTGGTGGCTGCTCCAGCATCCCTGTGCTTGTGGCCACATGGCCCAGTCTCTGTCACTATCTTCAGATTCCTCCTTCTCTGAGTGTTCTCCCCGTGTCTCTTGTAAGGCCGCGTGTCATTGGCTACAGCCCCACATGGATAATCCAAGATGTCAAAAAGACCATATTTCCAAATCCCGTAACACTGACGGCCTGTGAGGACTAGGACATGAGCATATCCCTTTGGGGGCCACCATTCATCCCACCACACCTTCCTATTTCTATCGCCATGGCTCCCCATTTCCAGCCACACTGGCCACCTTCCCATGCCTCCCCAGTGCCAGACACATCGCCCTCAGGCCCTGTGGACGGCTCTTCCTTCTGCCTGGACAGCCTGCACCTCCTGTTCCTGTTTGCAAGTCTGCCTCATTTGCTGCTAGGAATTACAGAATTGTTGCTGGTGAAACAGTACCTACATTCATCATGGATGTGCACTTCGCTTCCCAGGTTTTCTGCTTTGCAAATTGTAGTGATGACCACATATGGTTGAATATTTCTTCAGGATAGATTTATAGCCATGGAATAGAAATAATGACCACTATGTTTTAAGTATATTTAAATTTTGTGATAAATGCTGCTCGACTGACAAAGAACATATTCAAGCTTGTGTGCTTTTTTTTTTTTTTTTTTTTTTTTTCCTGTGCTGTCTCTTAAATGCTGGTGACCAGATCTCAGTCCTAGAGATTTGATGTTATTGTCTGGGGAGCTTCTTGGGACATAAAGGTCTAGAAAGTTCCCTAGGCTGGGGATTTAGCTCAGTGGCATAAGTGCCTGCCTGGCAGGCGTGGGGTTGTGAGTTTGATCCCTGGTACAAAAAAAAAAAAAAAAAAAAAAATATTCCCTAGGTGATTCTAACATGCAAGAGTTCAGGTTGAGAAATACTGTCTTGGAGAGAGGATATGGGTGTAGGGCTGTGAATTTCAAAGTAAACCCTGTCCAACCTTCTCTCTTGATGTTGTTTTCTTGCCTCACCAACCATTTCTAGTGCATCTGCAGCAGCCTATCTCGAGTCTCATCTTAACACTGTCATAGATTCCCTGAAAACTTTTAAAGTCCGAAGACTGCAGTGTATACAGTTGCTTTGAAACAGGTTTCCAGTTTCTACATTGTGACTAAATGAAACAGAGGTGAGACTGATTCAAAAAGGGTAACTCTAGATCCAGGTATACCTGGCTTTGGCTCCAAACTGAGAGGCGGATGCTCCCAGGCTGAGCTCAGGCAGGGCCACCCTGGGATCCCCGGCCCAGTTCCCCCCTGGCCTTGCCAGTCGGGGCCCGCGTTGGCGCAGGGAGAAGTCTGGACAGTGACACTACTGTCTTCCTCCCCTTTGTAGTCCTCACAAAAATAAAGGAGAAATGGTCGCAGAGGCCTGGACTGCGGACACACAATATGGCAACCAGGAAAAACACAGTGTGGACTTAATTTATGGACGAACACAGGTCCCTGTGCTTCCCTACAAACACACTTGGTGCCGGGAGCTGAGTAAATATTAATCCTCTGTGCACGGCAGGTGAGTGCTTCTCAGACTCTGCGGCTGTCAGAATCACCTGCGGGCTTGCGACACATACAGTTGCTAGGTTACCCAGAGAATGTGCATTTCCGTCTGGTGCGCAGAGAAGTCAGAGTCTGAGAAACACTGGCCTTAGCCCTTGTGGTTGGTGGGCTAGCGCCTCAGGGTCACCTGGGAACTGGTCAGAGAGACTCATTTTCAGGTCCCACTCTAGACCTGCTTCCCTGAAAACGTGCACGTGGGTCCAGAATACTGTTCTGCATTTGTACCTGCCCCACCCGCATCCCACGAATCCATTGCCACAAAAAAAAGAACAACTACACCAAAGTGACCAGGAGACTGTTAAAGATCACAGGTGAGAAATACCTGCAGCACGGTACTATGTAACGAATGCACGTCCTCAGGGTGCAGACCGATGGTGTGTTTTTGTCTTCCAAGCTCTACATCATTTTATTGACTCTCATGAGACTTGGGGAACAGCAGAAGATTCTGGATTGAGTCTTCTGTCTCTTCTTTGGAAAACATTATTGAGCCTTTTCTTGAGCTGTGTTTCATCCAGGAAGTAAAACACACTTACTCAGACTACAGATTCTTTTAGAATACTTTTAGGCATTCAAATGTGGACATAAGCAAGAGAGTATTTTACATACCATTTTGTAATCTAAATCTCTAAATAGGTTAGCTGCAGTTCCTACTTTATTTAGTTTTCTTATGTCTTTTTCCTACCCAGGGCAGCACATTACATTTATTATCTCCTTAAGTTTCTCTGGGAAAATGTCCCAGACTTCTTTTTTTTAATGACTTTGACACTTTAGAGGAGTTTTTCTGGTCAGATATTTTGTAGAATATCCTCCTCAGTTGTCTTATTTTTCCCCTTTTCTCATGGCTAGACTGGGGTTGTGAGTATATAGGAGGAACACTGGAAGCAAATCGAGTCCTAGCTGAGGCACGTCCTATCATGTGACTCTCATGGTTGATGTTTTCCCCGACCACCTGCTTGAGTGCTTGTTGCTTCTCCCCTGTAAAGTCATTCTTGACTTCCCCCTTCTATATTGACTGCAGGAGAAAGTCACTATGTGAAGCTCACACTTTAAAACAAAAATTTTTTAACAAAAATAAATATGTAATTTGTGCTATATATACTTATGTTCTTTGTGGGAAGTTGGTACAGGTACCTAACATCATAATCCCTTTTTTCAACCTGTTTCATTTCCCTCCCTTCCCCTCTAATCATTCCTTGATCTCTTCGATGTGTGTGTGTGTGTGTGTGTGTGTACGTGTACATGTTTACAGTGCATAATGTTTATGTTCCTGGTGTAGAGTTAGTATGTATACATAACACATCCCAATTCTTTTCCTCCCCTTACTCCTCACCTGCTCCCGCCATCTCTTAATCTCTTTCCCCTCGAGAATGATCTGTCTCCCTACTTCCTATTATCTATCTTTTATTTAGTTGTTAGTTTTTACTCTGGATTTCTCATATACGAGAAACCATGCAATATTTAAGCTTGTGTGTCTATTTCACTTAAAACTGTGGTCTCACAGTGCATCCATTTTCCTGCAAATGACTTAAGCTGATCTTTCTTTATGGCAGAGTAGTACTCTGTGGTATGTAAGAACCTCATTTGCTTTCACCATTCATCTGCTGGTGGACTTACGGGGCAGTGAAGCCCACATTTTAAGGGAAGGAGGCTCCACCTCCTCGAGGGAAGAATGCCTACAGAAATCTGGAATTCAGCTCTGTGGCAGATTCATCTACTCTGCTACACTTATCTATTTTCTTGGTTATTTATTTCTATCAATGTGGGTTCATTATATTTATTTTATACCTATGTTGTAATCTAACGCTACGATATTTTGTTGCTCAAATTGTTCTACCTTTGCCTATTCAAATTTTAGTCAGTGTCTGAGTCTCTTTGACACGAACCCATTATTCTGGTACTTTGTTTTGCTTTGAGCACTTTCCCACCTTTCAGCATAACAAAGTACTCCAGGCTTATCTTGAGATCCTCTGTCCCAATACTAGTAGCTGCCAATTCTTCAGAAAGCCTTGCCTTTTTTGTTGTTGTTGTTGGAGAATTGTGGTAGAAAATGAGACCTAGACTTAGGCCTGCTTGTTGCCACTGGGGTGTAGCCGCGGATAGGTCCTGTCAGTGACCAGGCAAGTCAGTGTGCCCCTGTGTCCTGTCCCAGATGGATACATATACATATAATCACGCATATAAGTAAGTGTACACAGATAAAGCCAAACAGAGCTCATGTTGAGCTTTCCAACTCTAATTCAGCACCACCCTGGTTCATTCTGGTCTCCCCCTTGTTACCTCTCTCTGTCCAGCAGGGAGGACGCTGGCTCCCATGATCTGCTCTCTGTCTCCTTACTTGTTCAGTCGCAGTATGTATATATAGTGGTTCTGCTCTTGTTGGCTTGAACCTCCATGGGAAATGATCAGACACAGCAATTAAGAACCATCCCTTTGATCTTTCCTCGTTTCGTCTTATTTTGGAAGCAATGTAGGTTAGCTCCTCTCCACCCGGCCCCGCTCCCAGGGAGTTGATATCACATGTTTGGAATGCCGTTATGTCACTACACTCCATCGTTAGGTCTTTTACTTTCCTGACTGGTATATTATTTTTTCAATTTTGTATTCCTCAGGGTCCACTCTGTGCTGTAAAGCTCTGTGGGTCTTGGTAATGGAAGTGTCAGGTGACCACGGCAGTAGTATCATAAGGAATAATTGCCTCATTCCAAAACATTCCCCTGTACTTCACCTATTCAATCCCCTGTCCTCCCCAAGCCCGTGACCACCTGTGATTTGTTTGCTGTATGTAATTTTGCTCTTTGCAGACCATATAAACAAAACAATACAGTATACAGCCTTTTCATCCTGGCTTTTTTTTTTCTCTTGGTAACATGCATTTAAGATTCATCTATGTTGTTGCAACTGCAGTATTTTTATACCAAATATGTGTACATTATTCTCAAAATATTCTTTCCTTTACGTTTCTGGTTAAATGGAATGCTTAGTAAACATTGGTAGATGCCAAAGAGGAAGTAAGAAAAAGTAGGTTTACAATGTTGAGCGGAGAGGTGGTATGTGACAGTCACAGTTATTATTTGTTAAAATGACTTATGTAGCATATTATATGGAATGCAAAATTGTATAAAGTGTGTTTCAGTGATTGCCAACACTAAATACTTATCCATCCCTAAAATCATGTGGAGGTATGATTGCCTTCAAGAAAAGTTCTATTTAGAAAAAAAATCTTGATTTGGAAACTAATTAATTAGGGGGTGCCTGTATGTTTTCTATTAGAACTCTTCATTTCCCACAAGGATTCAGAATATTATTAAATTACTCAGATTGCTCTGAAAAAAATTGTAATATTCCATTTATTTGAAATTCAGTTTACAAATTTAGGAGCACAATTCATGTTTAAAGGGAGGTATACTGGGTGACAAAGTTCAGACCTTTGGTCAGCTCAATCCCAAATACCTTTCAGAAATCATCAAGCAGATCAGAGAACCCACAGCAGCGGGGCCACTGCGACCCTCCCTGTCCGAGGAGAAGGGCAATGAAAAGATCGCGGTCATGGCGAGGGCCTGCTGGGATGAATCGCCGGGCAAAAGGCCCACTTTCCCTGCCATCAAGAAAGCTTTACGAGAAGCCAGCCCCAAAGGGTGAGTTAGATGTGCAAAAGACGTTTTCTCCTAGTCATTTGATCACTAGAATTTTAAAGCTCGTGCTGTGATGGTTCTTTATGCCCCTGCCCTTCTCCCTTCCTTCCCTCCCCCACCTCTCCATCTCTCGGCCTTCCTCCATCATATATTCACTCAGTGATTACCGTATACCAAACTGCATGCTGATTAAAGTAGAGCAAGAAATCTGCCCTTTATTTCATATGAATGCGTTAGATACTAATAATTTCACTGCCCTCTTCATCTATTTCAGACATCACTAATCAGTGAAGACTTTCTTTCCCAGGGGGCTTTGACATAGCCTCAGAATCTTTTTCAAATTGGCATTTCAAGGGGCAAGACGAATCAGTTCGAATTGGACTAAGGAATAAAAGCTATTCACTAAATTCAGTTTTTTTTCCCAAATTCATTCATTCTTTTTTTCTTTCTTTCTTTTTTTTGTGTGTGATGCCAGGGATCAAACCCACGGCTTCTCACATGCTAGGAAAGTCTCGACCACTGAGATATATCCCCAGTCCTAAAGTAAGTTACTGACTTTAGATTGTGGATACTTCTCACATCATTTTCTCGGTGGTAGCTTTCTTCATACCAGGATTATTGTATCATTGTTTGCTGCAGTGGAGGTGTGAAGATACCACGTGTTAGAAGCAGCCCGAGTTGGTAGAAGGAGCTAGAAAACCTCGGGGCTGAGAGCCAGATGTCCACTCCTAATTTGGCTATTTAGCTATGTGAATATCAGCCCTGGATTTTCAAATTGTAGTAGTTTTTAAAGGTCTTGTTTTTATACTATTTTTAACTGATGCGTGAAAAATTTAATTTTTGATAAAAAATGTGATGTTTTGATATATGTGTAATTTACAGAGTGATTAAATACATTTAATTAGCATAATGATAAGAGTTGACTTTTTACTTTTTGTTCAGGGAATACAGTTCCAATATTAAGATGATTCCTCATTGGAGTTTTAGTCTCCTTAGCTAACAGATGAGGAACTTAAATGACTTTTCTGAAGACCCTTCTAAAACAAGAACCTACAGGATCCAGACCTGTCCCCGATGTGGAACTATCTATAAAGAAGGCTCCACTGTGACATCTGTACTTGCTGCGGGCCATGGGGAAGCGTCACAGAAGGCCACCATTCCCTGATGGTCTCTGGATGCCAGAGCAGGCCCTAGGCACGTTATACACCTTAACTCCCCGCATTCTCTAAACAACCTGGGAGATACAAGTTATCACCCTCATTTTCCAAATGAGTAAACTGAGGCTCAGCGCAATGGCGGAGGAAGCCCAAGCTCACAGTGCTGGGAAAGGGTGTCTCTGTCGGGCCATGTGGCCTCGCTGTCATTGTTATTTCCTTGCTGTGCACCGGCAGCACGGAGGCAGGAAATCGCAGGGGCGAGACACGCGTTCTTGGAATGTACGACTGGGAGCTGGGCTCCAGGGCCGCTCTCCTGGAAGAGGGTGTTAATGTCCGGGTTCTTTTAAAGCCAGGTGAACATCCTGGATAGTCTGATGAACAAGCTGCAAGTGCATGCCAGTCACCTGGAGGAGGTGGTAGAAGAGAGGACCAGCCAGCTGACGGCAGAGAAGAGGAAGGTGGAGAAGCTTCTGTCCACCATGTTGCCCAGGTAGCACAGGCATTGGGGGTCTTGACCAAGGAACTCAGGGAACAACAGATTTATGAAGCTGCCTGCAGAGGGATTATTTCATTGTTTTTTTTTTCTAAGAAAATGTCAGGTTCTTCTAAAAGAGGCGAGGCATTTTTGGGCATGTAATTTGGCACTCCTTTAAGGGAGAGAGAGGGACCCCCTCTGACATCCACCCTGTCCAAATCGATAGGAATGAAGAAAGTAGGTCTTCAGTGTGGAAGATGGTGGGTGAAGCAACAGAAGAGGACCGCCAGGGGGCGCTCTAGTTTCATGACACGGGCTAGTGAGGAGCGCGGTGGTAAAAGCTTTGCAAAGCACAGTACATTAGGTACCCTGACCTCATTTAAAAATTGCTTCAATTTTGGTTTTGTTTTCACTCGTTCACTCTCTCGACATTTGGTAGAAGCTTTTGATATTAAAATTCTTGTACATGCTTGTGTCTTGACCAAAGAAACGGAGGCAGGCGTTTGAAGTTGTTAGTAAGGTGAGGTGGTTTGATCGAAGTGGAAAAATACCGATTTGTGGACTGGCGAATGAGTGCACGCACGTTCACGTCTGCAGACTAAGACTTCGCAATCAAACTCTGTCACTGACAGGGGAAAATGAGATGCCTTATGCAAGAAAGCCTCTTTCCTGGAGGCATTTATATGACCTGTTGTCTGCCGCTTCCCGCAGTTTACAGCCACCAATTAAAATGTATCCTCTGAGGGCAACTTGGCAGGGTGGGGTGTGGGGGCGGTATTAGTATGTGAGATGAATGAAATCCTGTTAAAAAGAACCTTTCTCAAAAAAATAAAATAAATAAATAAAAATTTAAAAAAAAAACCCTAAGAAACCAAAATGATCTTTTCTCTGGTTTCAGCTTCATTGGAGAACAACTCCTCGCGGGAAAGTCTGTAGAACCGGAACATTTTGAGTCCGTGACCATTTTTTTCTCTGACATTGTTGGGTTCACACAGTTGTGTTCCCTCAGTTCCCCCTTGCAGGTGGTGAAGCTCCTCAACGACCTCTACAGTTTGTTTGATCACATCATTCAGACCTATGACGTGTACAAGGTGAGAGCCTGGCCCTGCAGGTAGGCGCGCCCCTTCCTGACTGAGCCCTGCACGTCGGCCTCTGTTCGTTCTGTTATTTAAATCTCGCGGTAGATACTTATTTATTTATTTGGAAGTACTTAGGGGTTGAACCTAGAACCTTTACACTGAAGTACATCCCCAGCCATTTTTATTTTTACTTTCAAAACAGGATTTTGTTAAGTTGCTAAGTGATATAGGTTGGGCTCAAACCTTTGATCCTCCTGCCTCAGCCTCCTAGAATGCTGGAATTACAGGCATTCAGGACTATGTCCAGCTAGTAAACATGTTTTAGAAGAGGCATTGACCTTCTGTCAGCTAATCTTTCCCCTTCTCTCCCACTCCCTGAGATTACATACTGCAAACATGTACTAATAAAATATTTAGAAAATCAAGCCTTGTTCTGGTGGTAGTGTTGATAACTGTTTCACAAGTTTTCTGACAGTTCTAATGGGGTCAGATCATGGTCCTGGGGGAAAGTGCTCCATGTCTGCACTTGCATACACCTGGTGGCAGCTGTGGGTGCACCTGCCTGACCATGGAGCCAGGACTCTGCCTCTCCCCACTGTCCTGGGGCCAGCAAGATTGAGGGACAGTGTGGCCATAACTCTGAGTGACAGGTCCTCAATGTATCCCCCGATATTTCCCACCAATGATGCCTGTGTTCAAGGGTGAAAGAAAGGACACATAAATGGTTTTTAAGAGCAGATCCCCTCCCTGCCCAAACAACGCCTGTCCTGCTTGGGACACCGTCGCCTGGAATTTTCCTGTGACTTTCTCAGCTATGCTAGTGTTGGAACTGGTTTGTGTTTGTGAAGAGTGCTGTCATGCTGGGGAGAGGCAGACTAGAATCAGGTTGGGTTTGTTGAATAGTTGACTTTTTTGTAATTTGGGGTCAGTAGGACAGAAGTGTTCCAACCACCTGGTTAATGCCTGAAGATCCACCTTTCCCATGTCATCCCTGGATTCTGCTAAATATAAGTGTATCTGGAAAGGACTGAAGCTTTAAGCTTCTAGTGGTCATCTATTTCTCTGTTGTGAAAGAAGGACCTGAAAACTGACTTTATTAGAAGGATTGAGGGAGAAGAAGGCAGAGGAGACACACGTGTTTCTACTCATCTAAGTAACGTTTTGTGTGGTGTGTCATCTATGTGTCTATAAATGTGTGTAAGAGCCCTGGTGTGGGGTGAGGACACCTCAGGTTGGGTAGAATGCATCCACTTGGTGGATTCGCCTGAGTTTCAAGATGTGTGCCGTCGGTCCACTGCTACCTGCCTGATTCCAAACTTGGCTGGGGAAATATGGTCACTGGTGCAGTTGGCTTTAGGAGGTGGCACTGAGGCTGTGAGGAGCAGGGCTCAGAGAGGGAAGCCTTCACAAAGGAAGCAGAATAAAAATATGGACTTGAGGAAATGCTGGGACTTGGCTGGGGTGGCGGTCTGCAAGTGTGAATCTTCAAATATGGCGCCTCAAGGCGAGATAAACAGTAAGAAACTTTGACCATGACCCCATCCTCCCCCTCTACCCACCACCTTCCTGATGGAAAGCAAATTTTTCTTGCTTTGTTTTCAGGTTGAAACCATCGGAGATGCCTACATGGTGGCTAGCGGCCTTCCCATCCGCAATGGGACCCGACATGTAGACCAGATTGCCACCATGTCCCTGCACTTGCTCAGCGCTGCTGTCCGCTTCCAGATCGGGCACATGCCTGAGGAGAAGCTCAAGCTCCGCATTGGCCTCCACACAGGTAGCCAGCACTGATGGCAGGGGACCACATGGCCCAAGTATTTGTGACAGGTAGTTGTGGGTTGGAGACCCAGGTCTAAGACCTTTAGGAACAGCCACTGAATGGTAAGTATGTCAAGGGGATCAAAAGATTGAATCGTCTTTTCGTGTCTTCACCTTCTGATCAGCTAGATTGCTTGGTAAGAGTAAGGACACACAGTGACTCCAAAATGTTGAACCAAAAATAAGTGGAAGAACAAAAACCAGGACAGTAATGGGCTACTTCTCCTCCACGTCTATATCAAGTGCCCTTTAATGCATTCTATTTTTGTCCAACTCATGGGCATGTGACCTGTGGAGAAGTGACCCCCCTACTTGGTTTAATACTTTTCTGTCACTGTTTTGAAATTCTTAACACTTTCTGAACAGAGTCTCATATTTTCATTTTGCACTGGGCCCTGAAAATTATGTCGCCAGTGTCTTACTCAAATTTATCTTTCAAGTCTCACTGAAATAAAATCTGACCTCCAATTGGAATTAATTATTACTATGCTTGTACTACTGTGGGTTTTGTGTGTATCTCTAGTTCATGAATAAACATGGTCATTAATTAGTTATGCTGTTTCCCACCAGAAATCTGTGGGTCTGCGGGTTGCCTTTTTGTCAAAACTAAGATGTACTGGCCAGCTCTGCCCCAAGAAAGAATTTACCAAATACTTGTTGACTTGCCTTTGTTGACTCGATGGGCTTCCTGGAGCCAGGTTATGCCCCTTGGTTCTCGTCTCCTCAGGTCCTGTGGTGGCTGGTGTGGTGGGAATCACCATGCCCAGATACTGTCTGTTTGGCGACACGGTGAACATGGCGTCTAGAATGGAAAGCAGCAGTTTGCGTGGGTATTGATGACAGCACTCTGTAATCCCAATATCGCTGTCCCTCCAGGCCCGTATCTTTAACCAGATGGTATTTTTAGAAAACTCATTTGCATTTTTCTCTTGTTTTCCATCTGGGAGATAAGATCATGATTCACTTCAGGCAACACAGATCACAAGGTGTGCACACAAGGCTTTGACCCTGCTCTCACTGGAGTCCTGTAGACACACGCGCTGCCCCCCGACAGACACGCTCATCACAGAATAATTGAAGCCCAGAGAAGGAGTGGGAGAACTTTTCCTGAACAGGGACAGATAGGACGCATTCTGGGTTTTACAGGCCCCAGAGCCTATTGCAATTGCTTAATTCTGCTATCATAGCTCAAAAACAGCATGGGCATATTCCAATAAAACCTTATTTGCAAATACAAATAGTGGGGTGTACTACTTTTCCCCATCCCTGATGTGTGGTCTATTTTGGGGTCACAAAAGACCTCTATGGCCAGTGACTCCAAAGAGCATCACAATCTTTTGCTTCATAGTAATTATATTGCTTTGATGATTGATAGACACATACTTATCCATTCTGACATGGAAAAAAGAATTGCTCAGTAATTTAATTTGAAAGAGTTTAGGTTAACATTGCTTTGAATTTATAGTTTTCCCACAAGATGTAAAAATGTACACATAATTTCCCCACTGATTCTTTTTTTCTCTGAGTTAATCAACCAAGTCTCAGATAGATTTAAACTTGCCCTTACAAGGAAAATTTCTCACAACAAATTTGAAAGATGGTTGCTTACATAGGCTCCGGACCTGATTCTAGTTGTATTTCTTGTTGCAAGGAACATTTTCAGTAATATGTCCCAGCTTGCCCGGGAAGCCTGAGGGTCCCAGTGAGCCCCCATCCAGGCCAACTCAGATACTGAGCTAATGCTGCTGTCTGCTTTGAAACTAGACAAAGCTTGAGCAGGGCCAGTAATACCTGGGTGGCTGGTGTCCCAGGTTTCAGTCACTGCTTGTGCATTGCTTAATGAGAGGTCTTGGGAAATAAAAGAATATGAATAGGTAGCTTCCCCTTCCAAAACAGCCCCCCTCCACCAACAGCTCAATGACAGTGGGGTAACAAGGCAATGGTTGGTTTATGGCAGCTCTTCGGATTCATGTCTCTCAAAGCACTGCGGGCGCCCTGCTGGCCAAGGGAGGGTACCATCTGCAAAAGAGAGGCGCCATTCCAGTCAAGGTAAGACCGGGCCACTGGGCCTCACCTGCCTTGTTTGTGTACCTCGTGGAGATGGTGAAGAATTGGTCAGGATAAATGAATGTCCATGCGGTGGTGCATGAAGACCCATTAGGCACCTGGAAGTTAAGTCTGTCAGGCCTCTTTCCTCCCTAGAAGTCTATGCAGCTCCTCCGGAGGCTCACAGGTGGACTGGCCCACAGGAAACACCTGGGCAGATCCACATCGCTTGTCTCTGCCACCAGGAGTCCCATCGCTTCCACTTGAACTCTTGTCTGCCACACAGAGCAGTGAGATCATAGTGCCCACTCTTCCTCTGTGTCCCTTCACCTGAGTGCAAAGTGCTCAGTAGAAGGGACAGAAGTCCACTGGCTTGGCCTTGGGATACTAGTAGTATCTCATTCCTCTGCATCCCGTTTCTCCTGCCTTCTCCCTCCCTGGCCTCCCTGTGTCCCTGGGAAGCGCCATGATGCACTCTCATCGTTCTCCTGGGTTGTTCTTCCCTGGACAGGAGCACCTGCCCCTCCCCAGATGTCCCCGGGGTCACCTTGGGGGCGTGCACATGGGAACAGTGGGCGGTCACTGTGATGCTGGGGGCTTGGCTGGGTGGGGGGCTGGCAAGGAGAAGTGAACGAGAAGGGGGTGCTTCGACTCCCTGGTTTGCTGGACCCCATCTCCTGCCTCCTGGTGAGGAGATGACTGTCTGGAAGGCAGCAGTGGAGACCTAGCCCTGGGATCCCACCCCGCTCCTTTGTAGATGTCTGACTATGGAACCTGGTTTTGTGGTCTGAAAAATGGAAATGATGATAATGCTGGAAGTAAGGATTAGATGTCAATTGATATGGGAAGTGATTCAGATGGTGCTCAATTCATACTCAAATTCAATAGATTTTGTTACTATTCTTAAAAATTGTTTGTTGCAACTCCCTGGTGTTAATCTCCACTGGCCCTCCTTCCCAGGGCATGACTGACTGCTCGTCTAGACTTGTCAGCAAAGCCCAAGAAAATCACCAAAATTCCATTGGGAAGGAAGCCTTTCCGTTACAGGAGCAGCTCCTGCTCTCCTGGCCAGCAAGGACGACCAGCCAGACCTCTGGGCAGCGCCTGCCCTGTGGACTCACCAGCCGCCCCTCTGCCTCCCACAGGGCAAAGGAGAACAAACAACTTTCTGGCTGAAAGGCAGAGATGGCTTCAGGATTCCACTCCCTGAATTTACTGAG
>RJWM01044450.1:0-13392 GCA_004363535.1 Dasyprocta punctata | reverse complement strand
TAACCCAGTCTGCCTTTGAACTCATGGCCATCCTCCTGCCTCAGCCTCCCAAGTGCTGGGATTACCAGGCGTGCGGCACCACACCAGGCTTTCCCCATTTCTTTTCTTTTTTTTTCTTTTTTGGTATCGGGGATCAAACTCACAACCTTGTGCCTGCCAGGCAGGCACTTAAGCCTCTGAGCTAAATGCCCAGCTCTATTTTTTTGAGACAGGGTCTCACTATGCAGTTCAGGCTGGCCTTGAACTCACTTTGTAGCCCAGGCTGGTCTCAAACTCCCAACGATCCTCCTGCCTCAGCCTCCCAAGTACTGGGATTACAGGCATGCACCACCACGCCCGGCTTCCCCATTTCTTTTGACTCCTCTAAGAACTCTCCCCCACCTCTATCTAACCTCGATTTCATTGAATTACATTGCATTCCTGCATTACATTAAAGTTCAGATGTTCTTCTTACTTTTCTAACAAGTTCAGTGTTCCAAATATTCTCTCTCACTGGATCATCTGCCTCTCCTTGAAGTACTTATCTAAACTGCAGTTTTGTATGTATTTTGCGGCTGTTTGATTGCTATCTTTTCTAGTGTATAAAGCAAAGACAAGAAACATCTACATATAGTTTTTGTTTTCATTACACATATTGTCTGATGATTGACAGTTTATTCATGAGATTACTTCCATAATAACAACAGTAATAAGCAGACCATGTCTTTTTTTGTCGTTGCTCATCATGATTTTGCTCCATCTTCCATACCTAGAACCTTTCTTGGTCCATACTAGGAGCTCAACAATTAACTGGGATGAAATGAGAGTCAAGCTTTACCTTTCAAATTCTTTTTTTACTAGATATTTTTATTTTATTTTAAAGAGAATAAAACCCAACAAAACAAAACAGAATGAAGCCAATCAAAACAAAACAGTAAAAATGGTACAGAGCTTCAAAACAGGATAACAGGAAATTAACAATGGCTACCATAATATATCTTGCTATCTTCACAATAGTTGTCCGTACCATCAGACATAGCAAAATCAAACAAAACAAAACAAAATAAAACCAATCAAAACATAACATTGAATAAAACAAAACAATAAATTGGAACAAAACAAAGCAGTGAGAATAACACTGCACATTGTTATCTTCAAAATAGTTGCTCAGATTACCAGACGCAGTAATAAAACAAAACAGTAAAATGGAACAAAACGTTGAATATTAAAAACAGGAGAGGAGGGAATCCCCTACAGTTGCCACAGTGCACGCTGCCATCCTCCAAGTAGACACCCAGGCCAGCAGCCCCAGGCCTGCAGAGTCAGTCAAACAACACAAGCATCAAGCTGTGCCCTCCTCTCAGCTGCTGTCATCTCACCTGAGTCCTGGGTCAGCAGCAGGGAGGGTGGGGGAGGGGTGCTCTTCTGGTTTTCAGCCTGTGCACTGGCTGGCTCCGGGGAAGGCGTGGTTTTTCTTCTGGCTGAGTCTCTTTCCCATTAGATGGTGGAGTCTGCTTCACGGGAAGGTGTAGTTTCTCTACCTTTCAGATTCTAAAGAATTGCTAATTTCAATGAGCTGACTTCAAGTAGCATTGCAAATATACCTACTATCCAGAGGCCAGAATGCTCCTTCCCTTTTCCTTTGCCTTGCGACTTTAGCATCTTTCAAACTCTGAGCAGCAGGATGGCTGTAACCCTCTGGCCCTCCACAGTGGGGAACAGAGGGCCTGACTCTTACAGTCTTGCTTTCTTTCACATAGTTACCTGCTCCTCTGCCCCCTCCACTCACCTGGACCCTTCTTCTGTCTGTCACTGATAAAGTCCTCGCTGAAATCCCCTCTTTCTCTTTCAGGCCAGTCTCCTGGTGTTCCCAACATCTGGTATGACTTAGGGAGACTCTTGCCTGCAAATACAAGTTCTTTCCAGACCATGATATAAATTTCTAGTAAAAGCTAATGAATAAAAATATAGCAAGAAAAAAAAGATCTCACGAGGAAGTTGCCCCAGAAGTGGCCGCTGTAATAAAAGGTGGTATTTGCCTGTGACTTGGTCCCAGGAGTCTGCTCACTGCTGACCAGTCCGGAACTTCGTGTCACACGCAGTGTGCGGTTTGCTCTCAGGTCCTCGGCGGACTGTGGACTGAATATGTGCATTGGCACTTGCTAAACGACAAGTGCGAACAGCTGGGTTTCACTGCTCATCCAGTGCCAAGATATTACTCCTCGGAAGACCCTTTAACTGCTTTTGCAGTTAGCAACATCAGTGACTGGGAAATCCAACTTTTTATCTAGTGGTTTGTTAACTTGATACTGTTTTCCAGATGTCTTTTAGGGCTGTTCCTCACATGTTGATTTGTGGTGGCGTTGATATTTTCTTTCTAGAGCGTTTTATTATTTCTGAGCAGTGATATTTAATTTAGTTGGGGGAAATGTCTTTTCCAAACTCTTTGTTTCTGATGACACACAGTTATTCTGTGCCTTTTGTGAATCCCACAAACTACAGGACTTGGCCCGAGTGTAGACATGACCAGACAGAGGGGCTCAGAAGAGACACTGCGGCAGACTTCCACTGTGATTGCAGCTACCAGATACATGATAGGTCGCGGCCCGGGGCTCGGAGGATGGGAGACATTCTCTGCTCTGACTTCCTTCTTTCGCAGGAAAGCTGGGGAGCTGGGCCACGCAGCTAGCTTTTGGGAGCTAGGAAACCTTGGTACAGTGGGGAAGAAACCTTTATTCAGGGCTTCGCACCTGGAAGTATCAGAACGAATGCGTGTACTGCCCCCTGCACGCCCCAGCAATCTGCTCAGTGGTGCAGTAATCTCTTGACTACATTTTGAAGTGGCAGGACAAACTCCGTCTGTCCTTGTGGCCGGCACTGACCCTTCCTGCAGGCTCACACCCTTGGGGCGTCCCACTCTGCCAGGAAACATTTCCACATCTCCGCTCTGCAGGCCCCCTTTCTCTGCGTAAGCTCTCGCCCACTGCCAGCCCCACTAGGGGCCTCTTAAAGATTTCTCCACCCACAGACAGAGAGAGAAAGAGAGACAGAGACAGAGACAGAGACAGAGAGACCGAGAGAGACTCAAGTTCAGTTTGCTGGGAGGCAGAGAAGTTTTGAGAGTTTGACAGCAGTTTATAAATAACTCAAGGTCCTCATCGCCAACAATGGGAAGTATATACGGGAAACACCAGCATAAAAAAAAAGCAAGTCTTTGCAAATAACGAATGACGGCAAACAGACCAAACCACCCAAAAGCTTAACAGCAATGCTCATAAAACTGCAGGTAGATTTACGTGCTATTACGCAAGTTTGTACTCTGGAGCTGGGCCGAAACCGTCACCTGCTCTCGGTGTTTTCCTGGACACTTAGGAGCTACAGCACAACACAACTGACCAGCAACGCACAGCAAGGTTTGGTGTAATCCATAGACTGTCAGCTTGGGGGTAGCTGGGAAAGTAATTTGTGGCCTCTTTTTGTCTGTTTTAATCGATGAAGTTTCTCTGCAGCTTGGCCGCATGGAGAAATGGAAGCACAGATGCACGCTGTAAATCCACAGAATGCAGTAAGCCACGTCGAGCCGGCCCGAGAAGGCGCCCAGCCCAGCTCCTCTGACAGCCCGCCCGGAGCCCTTCCAGTGCCGCAGGGGTGATTCCTGCATCGAGGGCCCTGGAGGTGGGATCCAGAGGCATCTGGGGGCCAAACAGCCTGCAGCGAGCTGCAAGGCCTGGGGAGGGGCTTCAGAACCCCCAGAGTCCACCCGACCAGCTCACCTGCCTGTGGTGACTTCATCACCATTTGTGGTTCTTTTAGGCACAGGTGCCCAGGGCACTGATGCTGCTGTCCTACAGCATTTTCCGAGCCAGAGTATAATCCTGGTCGGAAGACTGTGGCTGTTCCGCGCGGTGCCTCCGTAAGGGACCCCTCTTTCCCGGGCAGGACAGGCAGCCTGCACCCCACATTTGCTGCACAAAGACCTCCAGTCCCAGGAGCCCGATTTAGCGACTCACCCCCTCTACTTCTGATGCTGACAGCTGCTCCGCGGCTGGGCCTTTGCCATCCTCCCCAGCTCTTTGTTTAAAGTAGCCTCTACTGGCTGCTGAGACTGCTTTTTCCTTCATGACTTCCCTTCACATTTCCAGCTCTCTGCCTGGGCTCGAAGCACTCACAGCCTCGGGGTGGCAAAGCCATTCATCCCACACTTGGCTGTGGGGTCCTGCCTGTGGGGTGGCCTGGCCTGGCCGCTGATTGGTCCCTGCGAGGCCCAGTTTGGTTTTAAGAAGTGACCATTGTGAGTAGCACTGTAGAAAGACACTTCCTGTTCAGGATGTAGAAAGAGAGAGCGTTTGGATGTAGAAAAGGGAACCGGGAAGGCAGGAAAACACACCTCTTTGGATTATTCAACTATTTAAATAAAAATGCCTGTGGCCGCTGAAGTCTGCTTATGGAATAGCCTTCGCTGGTATCAGCCTGCTGCTCGGTGAAAATGTTCTGTATTCTTTGGATACATACATTTCACTTGCCTATTAAACTTTCAGCTTCTCGAAGGCAGAGAATGAACTTTTGTCTTATTTCCCTTGCTGAACAGGTACTCAATTTTCTAAAGTGACCAGCTGACTGACCAGCCAAAGCGAGACCTCCATGTCTATCAGTGTGAGCTGTTGGTTTGGGTACGGAGGTCACAACACGTTTAGAGGACAATTTCTGCAGCTTGTAGACCAGCAAGGTCACACTGCGTGGGTCTTCTTCCTGCTACCTCCGCATTCAGCCCCAAAACGCTGACATCTCATTTAGGTAAAGGTCCGTTAAAACAAATACCAAGTAATGACTTCACCAAGAGGCCCAACACTGGCACGCTCCCGCGGTGAGACTGACGTACGTGTGTGTACGTGTGTGTATGTGGGTGTGCTCCTGCAGTGTGCCGGCAAGGCTGGCATGCAAATCAGAGTGACACCATCCTGCAAAGGTGACACTTAGACTTTCTGGGGGCCTGTGGCAACAGAAGGAGACGCAACCTCTTCCTCTTTCAGGGCTTTGAGGCTTCAGTGGGTGAAGTCTATGGTGACACGAAGGCCCCTTCCCTCGGCCCCTACGGTGTTCAGAGGGTCAGCTCAGACCTGGGGGCTGTCAGGAGGCTCCCGTTGGGCTTTGCTGCCTGAGTTCTCCTTCTACCAGTCCACCCAGTGCCTCCTTGTGAGATCAGCTTCCCCAGGGTGCAGGGCTAGTTGTGGGTCCTCTGTCTGAATCCCCTCTCTCCCTTGGCTCGGCATTGACACTGTGTGGGTGAGCTCTGACCTGTGTGTCCTACTCCTTTCCAGTAACTCTTCCCTTTGTGCTGTTCTTGTCCTGTGAAATGGGCCCGGTCACTGGCCCCCGACACCCCAGTGCCTCTGACGTCAGCTGCTCCAAAGCTGGCTGCCCTACATGCAGTGTTGCCTGGCTAACTACTGCACTCTTCAAGGTGAAGCCCAAAGGTGCCTCGTCCCTGGGTCTCCCTGAGCACCCATCCCCGGAAGTCTCATCTACAGCCATTTCCCCATGGCATGCTGTTTTGATATTTCTTGGGACATCTACTTTTTTGGTACCGGGGATCGAACTCACAACTTTGCACTTGCTGGGCAGGTACTTGTGCCGCTGAACTACATTCCCAGCTGGGACATCTGCTTCTTTCTACCTTTTATCTTTCTCCTGTGTGTGCCCAAGCAGAGTATTTATATGCTCTGCACCAGACGCCTGAATTTTAACCCCAGATTTGGTCATTATTTGATCCTGGAGTGTGTGTGTATATATATATGTATTTTTTTTTGAATTTTGAGACAGGATCTCACTGTCTTGAACTTGCAATCTTCCTGCTTCAGCCTCCCAAAGTGCTGGGATTACAGGTGTGCACCACCCACTCGTGTCATTAGCCTTCTTAAGGCTTGGTTCTTCACTGGTAAACTGATGGTAACCATAGCAAGTATCTCAGGATTTTTTTGTAAAGATTAAATGAGATGATGGGTGTAATACATTTAACCAAGTTGCACACCCATAGGAAATGATCAAAATGATGAAATATTGTGTTTCTGCTTGTCATTATTGCTTCGGTTTCCTTAGTAGACACTAATTTCATTGAGTATTCTATCTTTTTCTGTAGTAGGGGTCAACAACCTTTTCTATGCAAGACTGTTAGGGTTGACATATATCTGCCACTTATTCCTGGCCATTAAAAAAAAAACTTTAAAAATGTACCTTCATCCCCAGCTCACAGGTTGCACAAAAACAGGCCACAGTCGGCTGCAGTTTGCCATTCCTGTTACAAAGTCCGCAGTTACCAGATGGAGGGGTTAACTACAAAGATGGTTGACCGAGAAACACTGGTTAAACAAGGGGTTACAGGACTGGGCTGCTTAGGAGTTCCATTCTTTTTCTTTACCTTTTGCAAACGACCCCATTTCATTCCTTCCATCCTGCACCACTGCAGGTCCTGGTCTTTCTAGTGAGTCTAATTCTAGAAGCAGCTTGGACGACGTCTCCGAAGCACGCTGCAGGGTGAGCCCCCCCTTCCTCTAATCCCGTGCAGCACAGGAGTCCCACACGGAGTCAGCGATGCTCAGTCTTTCCAGGAGAGAAAGGAGTGGGAGTATTAGAACAATATTACACTGCATTTCATTGGCAGCAATGTATGTTTCCCCACGCATGTGTGAAATCCTCGCTCCCATGCTGGTTTTAATTGAGTGTCTGACAAATTCAACCCCACTGTGGCAAAAGACAATGAGAACATTGGCCCTGGCGTAGTTTTCTTTCTCTTGCTAACCGCATTTACATATCTACTCCTGGGTGGCATCTGTGACTTTCTCCTTCGTGCCCTGATGTTATCACACCAGCAGGAATTACCCGTGAGTGAGGGCGAAAGGCTGATTCTGAGAACCAGGATCCTTGGTAACCCACATTGTGGTTCTGCTGCCTTTACAATGACTTTTGAAGGAAGTATTTCCTGCGACGGACTCAGTTTGAAGTGCAGGCTGTGCATCTATCTCTGCACATTCTCTCTTATCTTTATTCCGTAACTCTAAGGCTGATTGCCATTCTTCCCATCAGGGGAACGCTATAAATTCACACCTTTGCTCACCAGAAGAATATTAAGAAACAGGTGCATCAACAATAGCCACACACATTTCATTGCTCAAAACAAGCCCCTTTCCCACCCTGAAGACAGTGCGGTGATTTTTCACAGAGAAGGACTCAAGTGCCCACTAGATGCTGCTGCTGTACCCTGAATCAGGCAAAGGAAATAAAAAATTCTAATCGTGAATGTTTAAGCAATTATTATGGGAAGACAAAGAAGAAAATAAGTGGTGTTTAACTTGTTCCTATGTAATTTTGAAGAAGTCATTTGCAATTTTGACCTCATAGATGGAAGAAAAATATCTTCAAGAAGAAGCTAGTAAGTCAAGGCTAATGTATATTTTTTAGAAGAATAATCAAAGAGAAT
Source organism: Dasyprocta punctata (assembly GCA_004363535.1). Taxonomy (NCBI): domain Eukaryota; kingdom Metazoa; phylum Chordata; class Mammalia; order Rodentia; family Dasyproctidae; genus Dasyprocta; species Dasyprocta punctata. Next base: position 5,939 of record RJWM01044450.1, on the reverse strand, counting down.
ACATAAAAATGAAATTTTAGGAAATACAAGAAACAAAGTATGTGTATATATAGACCTTAGACAATGCTATGCTTCACAGTGTTAAAAACAATTATTAATCTGAGAATTTGGTAAAATTCTCAGCAATCAAGTAAAAGCTTAAAAAAGGAGAAAAATCTTCATTTTGATTCCGACCCAAGATTGCAGCCCTGTTCATTTTATTTCAATGCCTACAGAGTAGTGATGGTCAAAACACCAAGCCCGAACTGTACATCTGATGAACCATGCTGTCCTTCACGTTTTGGACTGAGATGCTGGATGCTGTAGGGTGTTGTTGGCTATGGTAACGCCCAGAACTCAAGTTCAGCTCAGCTTGCTATTAGTATCATCCCTGCAGTTGTTAAACAAAGGAAAAGTGAACCCACGTGCGGTTTTTCTCCTCCAGCACTGGTTTCCAGCATAGGCAGTCTGCGCGCCTCCCGCTCCTGGGCAGGGGTGCCCACAGCCGGAGCCAGCGTCCCTCTGCCCTGGACGCCCCTCTGTGGAACAAATCTGTGAGGCCCTCGGCAGCGATTCATAGTTCAGGAAAGACACCCTGCAGGAGTAAGGACGAGGACAGAGGATATTACCCAGTTCGGCTTTGCTATTTTTACCCTTCTGGTTTTCACTTAAATTGTGACTTACAGTAGTGGTTATGGTGACCCATTAGCGCAGCAAACAGAACCTCTCTTTGAGTCAAAGACTCCTTTCTTCAGATGTGAAAGGAAACAGCTATGCGTTCTGGTACTTTTCCTGTAACGTGTTCTTTCATCTACCTAATGTTGGCAGTCTTATCTATTAGGCCTGGACTCACCATAAATAAAAATTTAGAGTTTCCTATGAACAGGTCAACAGTGACCAGTGTTTTCATCAAAAAGTGAGCCAATGAAGCCCAAATTAGCCCCCTCCACCCAGTTTTTTTTATCATATGCACCAAAAATGATCATAGAATCAAGGAAATATTTTTTTTTTTTTTTTTTTTTTTTGCGGCACCGGGGATTTAACTCACAACCTCGTGCTTGCCAGGGCAGGCGCTTAAGGCACTGAGCCAAACTCCCGGCCCCGGTTTTTTGAGGCAGGGTCGCACTATGTAGCTCAGGCCGGCCTTGCACTCGCGTTGTAGCCCAAGCCGGCCTCGAACTCACAACGCTCCGCCTACCTCAGCCTCCCGAGTGCTGGGATTAAAGGCGTGCGCCACCACGCCCGGCTAAGGAAATATTTTTAACATTAAAATTGGTGCTAATGGTACCTACCTATTTGAAACTTCTAATTCTGTAATACCGTGGGGACCGCAGCTTGTATGAAAGTGCCGCTTACACAGCTCTCTGCCACCTGCCTCGCTCACAGGACTACAGAAACCACAAGGACTGTTTAAAGCAATATCTATACAGAAATTGCTTCAAAATTAATTGCATAGGGGCTGGAGAGAGAGCTCAGTGGCACAGCGTCTGCCTGGGAAGCACGAGGTCCTGAGTTTAATTCCCAGTACCAAAAAAAAAAAAAAAGTTAATTGTATAGAATGAATTAGCAATGAATAAATGAAGACAAAAATTGCTGAATTAAACAAATGAAATATGAGCCAAGGCTACATTCAATCTTAGCTTTAAAAAGTAACTTGTAAAGGTGGGTCAGCCAGACTATTCCTGAGACTGAGTGCAGGGTCTCGTGGCAGGAGAAGTAGTGAAGGTGCTGAGAACCTCACCTCTGGATTGTGTCCTGAATTTACTAGAACTTTAAATTCTCTTCCAGAATGTTTTTCAGCATCTTGTTAATCTTGAGTTTGCTGTCTCACAGCAATACATTTAGCACTTGGATAACAGATAACTGCGATCCCTTCCGGTTTTATCTTTGGCCAGTGGTCACTCTGTTCATGCCAGGTCCACGAGAACACCAAGCCATGTAACCAAGGTCCATCCGCATTACTGTGCATGTGCGGCGTGTGGCTCCGTGTGAGGATTCTATACACACCAACGTGTTGATGTCCTCGTGCCTTTATTAGTGCCGATTTCTCTACTTTGAGTGCTTCCTTGTCCTTTTCACCACCACTTGCTGTCTAAGACTGATTTTAGGCATTTCCTGCTCCCAGAGCTCTTTCCTGAGCCAAAAGCCTGGAGTTCCATAGGCTGCCATGCACAACTCTATAAGGAATTCCGTACACTTTGCTCTAATGTTTATGCGTCCGTGTCTCCCACTATATAATTGTCAGAAGCAACCTGGAGAACACAGGGCCAGTACAATGGGTGGACAGGCGTCAGCTCATGCAGTGACAATCTACTAGAGTACTTCTTCGCATGTACTTTCTTTCTTTTTTTTTTATTTAAGCGAAGAAAAAAAGACATATATAACAAAGACAATAAGCAAAAGAGACAAACAAATGACTAGAGTAAATGCACGACAGTAACATTGCAGGTTTACAAAACAGGATGATAGAAACTTGACAATGGTTGCAATATTGTGTATCGTTATCTTTAAAATGGTTACTTACATTAACAGAGATAGACAAGTAAAATTGACCTAATCATATGAGTATTAATTGTTCTTTCTCAATAACGAATACATTCAGCAGTGTGTTCATTTTAGTTAACTTACATATACATATATACAGATTTATATCTTTTTCTTTTCCCTTCCCTCTTTCCCCCTTTTCCTTTCCCCATTACTTTTGCTCTACGAGCTGTTTTTTTACCCTTACATAGTATTCATTATAGATTTTGGATCACATATACTTTTTCAGTTTCTTATACTAGGTGTCCAAAGAGGAGAATAAAATGGATCTCCATGAGTCTATCACTCTGCTTCCACAGTTACCAGTTTACAGCTGGTAGCATTGCATCGAGAGCCTCCCTCCAACTTTCTGTTACTTGGGATCAATATATGGAACTGTACTATTTCATGGTACTCAGTGTCTCTAAAAACAGTGAAGGATCATATTTCTGATCCTTTGTATATAATTTGTTTTCTTCTTTCTGAAAATTTTTAGAAATTTATGTTTTCTGAAATTCCAAACTTTTACAATAATATGTCCACTACGCCTTTTCTGTGAGTACCTTTTATCTACAATCTTATGTTCTTTGGGTCTAACAGCTGTTCTTCACTGACTATTTCTTTTCCTCATTACTCAGATGTTAGGCCTTTTGGAAAGGTGCTGGTTCTTCCCTTCTTTTCTTTTATCACTTTGACTTTTCGTTCTACTTTTCTGAGAGATTGTTTCAGCTGTATCTTTGGACTCACCTACCAAAGCTTTCAATTCTGTTTTAATGTCTTCGAGAGCTCTTTTCTACCTTCTCTGGATGTTTGTTTTGCATCAGATCTTGTTTTTGTTTCATGGATGGAAAGCATCCTCTCTCTTCTTTGTGGTGACTTGGTGAGACTTTAAAAAGCGTTTTTTCTCTCCTCCCAAGTTGCCCTTTCTCATTTGTTTGTGTATTTTGGTTGCATCTTCAGTGGTAGAGGCTTTCTCCATGGGACTTGAAATCCTTCTGTCCTCTGCTCATGACCAAGAAAGTGTGAGACTTTTGAAAAAGCGTTAGAGACATTCAGTTTCCCTGGAGTGGGGGAAACTGAAGTTCATATCTTCAGATCTTGCTCTTGGGCAGCTCAGATTCTGCAGAAAGTTTTTCAGTTTGCTTTCTGGAGGGTAAACATCTGGCTGCCAGCTTTCTGGGAGCCCTGAGCGGGGAGAAAGCTGAGGGTGTCTCAGTTCAGTGCTAGCGGTGTGGTCACTGAGCATCTGTCTGGTCTGCGGGTTTCCCTCCTCTCCCTCACCTACGCTGCAGTCAAGGATCAGGGAACTCTGACCGCTTCCTCCTTATTTAGCAATGCTTTTACACTCAGTTTTAGATTTTTCTGGGGTTGCCAATTTCTACTCATTTTGGTGCCCAGTTGTGTTGGTTATGAGCTTTCCTTGCTATCGACGAGGGACTCGGGTTCCTTGGGGGTGCTAAATCACTCGTCACACATTCATCCACTGTTTGGCTTCCACATTTTTGCTACTGATGTTTCCTCTACTGTCTCCCCACACTTACAGGTTAGGGATGAAACAACACACGCATTATACTCTCATAAATTTAGGTAAGGAAAAAACCATGTTTGTGGGTTCACATCATTTGGATGAGTGCCCTTTTTTCCCTTTTTTAAATCCTAAAACCCCACAGTCATGGTTTACTATAAAGGTGAACCCTGCTCCTCATGGTGGACTTGCTGGTGGGATCTCTGGGAACCAGAGGCACTGGAACCGCCGAGCTCCTTGAGTTTGCAACGCGGAGGGCGGCTGGCAAGGCTGGTCGTGCGAGACGAGGCTGCCTGGTCTCCTCAGCAGCCTCAGCCACACATTTCTGGTAATAGGACGCCAAAGGCGTTGGAGATAGACAGGCAGATTTCTTAACTTCGGGCCACACGTGCAGGCAGTGTCCACGCCAGTGAACCGCTCTTTGTGCAGCAGCAGATTGGACTGTAGTAGCCTGCAGGGCAGTGTGATCACTTCGGTCACCACCAGCAGTGACCGGTTCACCTTGCTGGAGCTGTCGGCCCTTTTGCAGTGCAATGGGCTGTGGTTGTTCTCTTGAGTGTTGAGAAGGCTGCATGGGTCGTGGGCAGCTGGCACTGCGGGTATAGACAGGTCTTCACACTGCGCAGCTCTGCATCCGTAAAACAGGAGTCCTTCCCCCACTCCTCCTCTTACCCCTTCTCCGCCGTCCTCTTCTTTCTGGTGCTGGGGATCAATCCTAGGACCCTGTGCGTCCTAAGCGCATATCCTATTGCTGAGATGCAGCCCCAGCCGCTCTCTTGAAAGTTTCCTTCTTAGCTGGAATTCCAGCATCCTTCAACTGTCTGCGTTTTTCTTCTTACTTTACCCTTCACCCAGTCAAAAATAATCACTTGACAAATGCTTTTTGGAGTATTTCCTAAATGCCAAGAGTGTTTAAATTGATAGAAATTTTATGTCACTGACTATTTAAGAATACTTTGTTTCAAATTTACTGTGTGTTGTCACGAAGCATAATTTCACAAGAAAATTCCAGACCTAAATCTCTTCTGTATACAGATATAAAAAAAATCCTCTGCAAATACCACTAAACCGAATGTCAAAAAATAAAGAATATGCCATGACCAAAGAGGATTTATCCCTACAATCTCAGTTTGTTCCAACATATGAAAATTAATCAATGTAACAAACCACATCAATAAAAAACAAAAATCACATAATCATCTCAGTATACACAGAAACAGTATTTGACAAAAAGCTAATACCATTTCATGGTAGAAATAATTTTTACAAAGTAGGAATAGTAGAAAAATTCCTCAACCTGATAAAAGGCATCTAGGAGAGATCTGCGGCTGAGTTTGTGCTTGTTGATGAAAGACTTATTACATTTCCCTGAGGATGAGGAAGAAGGCAGAGGTTGCTTTTGCCACTTCTTTTTAGCACTTGACGGGAGGTCCTAACTAGGGCAATGGAAAAAAATTATAAGGCATTCTGAATGGAAAGAAACAAGTAAAACTAGGTAGATGGCATGATTTTTTTCTTTTAAAGAGGATAAAATCAAGGAAAATAAAACAGAATAAAACCAATCAAAATAAATCAGTATAAGTGATATAGGACTTCAAAATCTTATGAGATCAACAATAGTTACCATAATGCCTTTTGTTGTCTTCGAAATAGCTGCAGATAACTTCAGATATAGTAAAAATCAAACAGAACAGAACAGAATAGAAACAATAAAAACAAAACAGTGAATGCAATGAAGAACTTCAAAACAAACCAACAGTAAATCCAAAATGGCTACCATAATAGTCTTGCTATGTTTTAAATAGCTGCTCATGCTATCAGATTAACATAATCAAACAAAAGAGAATAAAACCCAACCCAAAAAACAGTGAAAATGATATGGTTTCCCAGTGGGGACTGTTTCCTGGTGAGG
>RJWM01044449.1:0-13265 GCA_004363535.1 Dasyprocta punctata | reverse complement strand
ATAGTGAAAATTACATTACTCTGAAAAAGGAAATCAAAGAGGATTTCAGAAAATGGAAAGATATTCCCTGTTCATGGATAGAAAGAATAAATATTGTGAAAATGGCCATTCTCTCAAAACTGTTATACAGATTTAATGCAATTCCAATCAAAATACCATTTGTATACTTCACAGAGCTAGAGAAATCATCCCTGAAGTTCATCTGGAACCAGAATAGACCTAGAATAGCAAAGGCAACTCTAGGCAACAAAGGTAAGGCAGGAGGCATCACAATCCTCAACTTGAAATTATATTACAAAGCTACTGTGATAAAATAAGCATGAAACAGACCTGAGGGTCAATGGAATAGATTAAAAGATACAACCACAACTACAAACAAACTCAGCCACCTCATCTTTGACAAAGGTGCCAAATATGCACACTGGAAGAAAGATAGCCTCTTCAATAAGTGATGCTGGAAAAACTGGCTTTCCGTATGCCAAAAACTAAAACTAGATCCATGTCTATCACCATGCACTAAACTGAAGTCAAAATGGATCAAAGATCTGAATATTAAAACAGAGACACTAAATCTGCTAGAAGTCAAAGTAGTTAAAACTCTTGACGACTTAGGAATAGGCAGAGAGTTCATGAACAAAAATCAAACTGATCGGGAAATACTTCCCAGAATCACCAATTGGGATCTTGCCTTATTAAAAAGCTTTTGCATGTCAAAGGAAATCTCCAACAGAGTGAAAAAAAACCCCCACAAATTGGGAAAATATCTTAGCCAACTCTCCCTCAGACAAAGGACTTGTTTCTAAAACAAAGAAAGAATTTTAAAAACTCAGGCCCTCAAAATTCAAGGACCCAGTTCAAAACTGGGCATCTGAGATGAGTACACGCTTCTCAGATGAAGAAATACAAATGACAAATAAATATATGAAAAAATGTTCTATATCAATGGTCATTTGGGAAATGCAAATTAAAACAACATTGAGAGTCCATCTCACCCTAGAAAGAATGACCAAGATTAAAGATTTAACAAATAACAAATACTAGAGAGGTTATGGGAAAAAACTCTTCTCCACTGTTGGTGGGAGTGTAGGCTGGTGCAACCACTGTGGAAATCAGTGTGGAGATTCTTCAAGAAGCTAGGATTAGAGATTCCATTTGACCCAGCTTCCTGCTTCTGGCCATTTTCCCAGAAGAATAGAAAATGTCATACCACAACGATATATGTGCACCCATGGTTATAGCAACACAATTTGTAATAGCCAAATCTTGGAAACAACCCATGTGCCCATCAATCAAGGAATGGATAAAAAAGATGTGGTATTTTAATACAATGGAGTACTACTCAGCTATCAAGAAAGATTGCATTGAGACTTTTGTAAGTAAATGGACACGACTTGAGACCATACTCATAAGTGAAATAAATCAAACTCACATGCATAAATACCATATGGTCTCCCCAGTGAAAGAAACTGAAAAAGTATATATGATGCGTATGTGCAAAAAATACTGTGTAAGGGTAAGAAACTGCTCAAAGAGGAAAAGTAATAGGGATAGGCTAAAGGAGGAAAGAAGGAAGGGAAAAGGAAAAAGACATAAATTTGTATATATATACATAAGATAGCTAAAATAACTATACTACTAAATGTATTAGTTGTTGGAAAAAGGTTAATACTCATATGATTAGATCAATTTTACATGTCTATATTTATTAATCTAAACAACCCTTTTGAAGGTAACTATATGCAATATTACAACCACATTCAAATTCTTATCACCTTGTTTTGTAAACCTATACTGTTATTGTGTTGGATTTGTTGTTTTTTGTTTGTCTTTTTTGATTTTTGTTTTTCTTTACTGTGTCTTTTTGCTCTTAAATAAAAAAATATTTCTCACATTAAATAACTTAAGCAACAAATTACTGATCTTGATTATATAAGATGACTTATACTTTGTTTGATTTCATTATAATTATACTTCAATTGCCTTACTGGCCAAAGTGTTATTAAAATGTTCATATGTACTTGAAAATCTTTCCAACGGAATAAATCGGAAGCCACAAGTTATACTAGTAACACACAAAAAAATTATACTAGTAAAAATCAAAAGACATATTTAAAAGTATTGAGGGATTTCTGGCTACTAGGTCTCCCCCTTTGTCCTGGGATGCGATCCTTGACTATGGCACCACTTGCATATCACATGAGCTTCACAAACCTTGGAAAGGTAACTGGATCCTTGGTGGATTGGGAGACATGAAATGAGACATAGGCAATAGGCTTGTAAAGGTGGTAGGAAGTCCAGAAATTTTGTGCTATAGACTAGCATACTCAAGTTGGTCATCTTAGAAGAAAGTTAGTGAAAAGTAAAATAATTCAGAACAAAAAGAAAAGAAAAAGCAAGAGAATAATAATGAGTTCTAATCAATGAAAGAAACTAGGCAGAGAAAAGGCATATAGAGACAATTTACGTAGATTAAGAAGAAGCATCCAAAGAAAGAAACAGGGAAGGAAGACTGGTGTCCTAGGCTTTGGAGATGAGTATTCTCTATGGCTTCCCAGGAACACTCCCTGACTACCCTGGTTCTTGTCAACTATGAACTAAAATGATGCATGTCCTAGTTCTCCTTAAAATTCCACATTTGGTCCTTCTTTATTTCTTGTGTCTTCTCAACTATAAATCATAATTTCCAGATGAAACCTAAGCATATGTGCTCCTGGCAAGTTAAAAGAGTCTAACCAATTTAAATGGAAAAGAAACTAATTTACAACTTTACTTTCTTTAACAACTAAGATTCTTGAAGGCAGGCACCATATGTCTACCATATTTTGGCATGCTAAAAAGGCAACAGAATAAAAACAACTTCAGTGAGTTTATCTGCACAAATTTGCTTACTTAGAATCATATCTCAGCAGAGAGGCATTCCAAAGTGTCGGTATAACTTATCTAATATTATGTGATATTATGTGAATTGAAGGGAGTAAAACTTTGGAGTGAGATTCAGAAAACCTAGATGGTAATCAGAATTCAAACATAACAAGGAGTTGGTGACTTTGGAAAAATCACCCAGAAACTCTTAGCCTCATTTTCTTTCTTTGTGAGGTTCATGGTATTTTAGTGTTCAGAGGACTTTGTAGAATCCCTGACAATCCTTTACCAGTGATTTATTACGGCTGGCAGAAGGGATCATTTGCATGTTTCAGGATGATGTTCAATACTTTTGATCTTCTGTCAGATTATACCTGTTTGATTTAAATGTGCATAATTTTCTGCATGTCTTGTGCTGTTGAGTTTTATAACATTCTTAAAACATTATTTAAAACAAAGCCTAGGTTTCATTTAACTACTAAGCACAAAGAAGAGAAAGGATTTACTCCCATGGTCCATGAATACAAGGCTCTTGATAGAAAAAAGTAGGAATCACTTGAGTCTATTATTGTGCTGGTGTGCTGGTGGAGTCAGGCCAGTCTTTCTCCCTCCCTCCTCAACACTCCAAGGCTTCTACCTTTCTACCTTTCTAACATCTGTGGCAGCAACACATTCAAGTCTAACCCACCCGCTTTCCTGTCTTTGAAATGTGTGTGCCTTCTGGTCTCTGCCTATAACGACCTGCATTGTTAACAAAGAAGAAAAGAGTTGAACATATTTCTCAGCTGAAATAATATTTGCATTTTAAAAGCTGCCTTCAGTAGTGGTAAGTACTGGAATTGAAGTATTTTCAGTCAATTATGAGATCCTTCTAAGACCCTCATCATGTGTCAAGCTTGTGGGCAGGCCAAGAAGAAAGCTAGCTCTCTGTACAACATGTAGTTTTGTCTCTCTCTCTGTGCATGTGTGTCTGTGTGAGAGAGTGAGAGACACACACACACAGTAATAAAGAGAGAGACAGACAGACAGAGACAAAGACACAGAGAGACAGACAGAGACAGAGAGACAGAGACAGAGAGAGAGATGGTGACAGACAGAATGAATACTGAAGGGAAAGTAAAAATTAGCTTTTAAAAATTCTATCTGTACAATAACTCATGAATGAACTGTTTTTTAGAGTGATTAAATCTGCCCTGTTTATGACACACTGTTGGCCAATAGGTGTCAGAAAATGATTTTTCTTATCATTGACGGCCCTTTATTGATGCAGCCAGCAATAATCAGGTTGGAGAAACATTGTTGATCCATGATTCAAATGCATGCTGATATTTTGATAGGGCCAAATGTTCATATTCCTAGATATAATCTTCACACCAGAGCCCAAGTCAACATTATGCTGGAGACTGAATTCCTCAGAATCAGTCCTTGTTATTTCCACTCCATTGGGAAAATGTGCATCTCACCCTTTCCCTCTGCAATGCTTTCCAGATCACAAAGCGAACAGTTTAAAACAGTTGAATAGGGTGGGAGTGTGCTTGAAATGAAAGTTTTAGGCTCTAGCAAGACCCAGGATTCCTGTACGAATTTTAGTCACATGAAGCCCTACTCACTTCTGAGTCAGAGCACTAAGATGAAGAAATAATTTCAGAAGAATTCAATTGGAAAGGACACAGACAACTTTAAGAATTAACAATAAAAATATTAAAAGGATGAAAATTAGGTCAGATGAGTATGGATCATACAATTATGTTTTTAAAAGTTGTTATTACTATTGTTTTGATGCCAGAGAAAATGAATCCTAGGGTTAATTTTCTAATTGATTATTAATCATTGACAGAATTTGATTTTGAAAGCTTAAACAAATAGTCTTTCTCTTTAGCCCAGAATAATATTAGTTAAAGCATAGGATATTCAAATGGAGATAAGATATGCTTTACACCAAGAATATGAACTTATTTTAAGCAATATTCTGGTATGTTGCGTTATACTAAAATCAAATATTAGCATGTAAACTTGCTAAGGATAGAAAGTTTGATTAGGCTTAGGGAATATAGCCTTGATTCTACAGGTGATCGGTGACATACTAAGAGCAAAAAAGTGGATTTGAAAGGAAATATATATCTAAAACGTTCAAACAACACTGTATTGGATTATACAGATAAATATCTGCTGAAGACAGACTAAATGCAAAAACAATATTTTATGCTCCTTTTATACTTTGTTTTATATCTATAACATTGCCTTCCTGGTAAAATAGATTTGGCTTGGACCATTTGAATAGACAGTGAGTGATTACGATATTATATGCAGAATAATGATATTTTTATAATAAAAATTATAATAATACCTGAAAAAACAAGAAGGTATAATTTCTAGTGGGATGCTTTTGTCTTATTGTTTAATGTATTGAATATCAAATTTGAATAATTTTTAAGTCACTAGAGTTAATACGGGAGGACACTTTTTTTCTTGAACAGTATTAAGAGGCATAAAGTTTGATAATGTTTCACATGAAATCACATTAGTATCATATGAACAATTAGGCATGGTTTTATGATAGTCTGAAGTGCTAGCTGCTCTAGACAAGACTTACCTAATGTTGACAGGTCTGCTTATATACTAACTTTAAATTATCTTGTATATTGCACAAGCAAAATCATAAGAAAATTGACTTGAAAATTTTGGATTTTTACTCATTACAAAAGTAATGAATGTTTATTGTTGGATTTTCAACACTATGAAATTAAGGAAAGGGGGAAAACCTACCCAAAATGTGACCATTAAGAGAATGACTATAGTTAGCTTTCTTGTTTGCTTCCTCCTTTCATAGGAGTATGCTTTTATCTTTTACAATGTTTTCTTCCACATAATGATGTATTGTAAACAATCTTTCATAGTACTATAAATATATTGATTTCAAAATAGATATGCTTTTAATGTCAAGGATTATGAGAAGAATATTTTTTATAACAAACCTAATTTTTTTATAATCAACAACAAATATTAAAAGGTAAATATTTAAAATCTTCTAAGGGGCCTCAGCCGGACGAGAAACCATACCTTCTCATGAACCAAGCCTCACTATACTGATTGGTAACAGCCTCAACCAGAAGAGAAATCACACCTTCCCATGAAGCAAGCTCCACCATGCTGAGGGGAAAGAGCCTCAGTCAGAAGAGGAACCAAGCCTTCCCATGAGCTAGCTGGTGTGAGAGCTGAAAAATCAGAAGAGGATCCCCCCGCCCCACTGATTTGGAGGACTCAGGGCTAGCTAATAGCAACTGAGGGGAAGCGAATAGCTTGATGCTTATATTGTTTGGTTGACTCTGCAGGCCTGGGGTTGGTGGTCTGGGCATCTGCTTGGAGGATGGCAGTGTGTACTGTGTCAACTGTGGAAGAGATTCTCCTGTCTTGTTCTTTTAATCCAATGTTTTGTTCCATCTTACTGTTTTGTTTTATTCCTGCAGTTGGTAACATGAGCAACTATTTTGAAGATAACAATGTGCAGTAGTGTTCTCACTGCTTTGTTTTGTTCTGATTTATTGTTTTGTTTTATTCAATGTTATGCTTTGTTTTGTTTGACTTTGATATGTCTGGTAGTGTGGACAACTGTTGTGAGGATAGCAAGATATATTATGGTAGCCATTGCTGATTTCCTGTTGTCCTGTTTTGAAGTTCTGTACTGCTTTCACTGCTTTGCTTTGATTGGCTTTCTTCTGCTTTGTTTTGTTGGGCTCTATTCTCTTTAAAATAAAATTAAAAAAAATAAAATCTTCTAAGGGAAGATTACTTCAGAATCTATTTGGCTGTGTGACAGTTCAAATGACTTGCTCAGTGTTGGTAGATTAGTTGTAGGACTTATACATTTTGGTTAGATGAAAGTTGATTTGGTAGAAATTGTACTAATCCAGAAATCAAGAAGACTTGGGTTGAATCATGGCTCTTTCCCACTGACTCAGTGAATAATGAAAAGGACATTAGCCTAGAGGCATTTGTTTATGATTTGAGCCAGTCTAAACTGCCAGTCTGATACTTAATATCACAAAGATGTGTCGCTTGATGTGGACCATTCATTTATTTAGTTAACAAGTCAAGTCAGATTACTATATTTTTAAAAGGAGAGCTATAACAGAATAAGAATTTACAGAATAAGAATTTAAAAAAAGTTATTCAGTCATTCTGCTTCTTAAATCTAACAAACAAGATTTTGGAACATGACGGTCTCTTAATATAAGTACTTTCTTGTGTAATACAAAATTATGCAGAATTGGACCAAATGTACAAAATACAAATTTTTACAAAAATTTAATCAAACATATTATTTAAACAAAAATGGTGTAGTAAAATATCAATAATGATAGTATGATTATTAATCTTGATTGTTAACTCAGTTGGACTGAAGAAAGGCTGAAATGCTTAGAAAATGAATAAAGTACACTTGAGGGTGTGTCTGTGAAGGTGCTTCCAGAAATGACAGGCATGTGGGAAAACAAACCAACATGACAGAACCATTCTGAATGTGAATTATACTCTCCAATGCACTGGAGGCACAGACGGAACAAAAGTGGAAGAAGGAGATATCGTACTATTCCAGGCTTTATTTCTCTCTGCTTTCTGCTTGCCACTAGGTGAACAGCTTTCCTCCAAAATGCCCTTTTGCCATGATGCTTCTGTCTTATTACAAACCTGAAAGTAATAGAGCCAGACAACCATGCGCTGAAACTTCTGAAATTGTGAGCCAAAATAGAACTTTTCTTCTTTAAAATGATTATTTTGTTCTATCAATGAAAAACTAATTAACACGGATGGCTTATGCTTCTTTATATGCAGATTTTTTTAACTGATTGACTAATAAGAAACCAGAATCTCACCTGCTTCACCAACAAATGTTCTCATTCACAGTAGCCTTGCTATTAGCAGAACTTCTCACAGCTATAAAAGTTTTAAAGTTAGCCTTATAGGTAGAGTAAGTAGACAGTTACCAATGAAAGAAGCATTTGCTTCAGGTTGGCTTTACCTGTCAAAGTTTTGATAATATAAAATTGTGAAGAAACTTAATGATACACAATCACTGTATCTCCCTCAGCAGTAGCACACACAGCTCCATAAATACGGAGAAGAAATTCATTTTCCTAAGGGTAAGTTTGTTGGCCACTTCATTGATTTTATGAAATAATTCCAAACAAAATAATACTGCATTAGGTGTAGTGGTGCATAGCTATAATTTCAGGACACAGGAGGGTAAGACAAGAGGAACACAAATTTGAGGTCAGCCTGCTCAACTTATCAAAACCCTGTGTCAAAATAAAAAATAAGGTTGGGCTTGGTGGCACATGCCTGTAATTCCAGCACTCAGGAGTTTGAGGCAGGAAGATTGCTGTGAGTTCAAGGCCAGCCTGTGCTACAAAATGAGTTCAAGGCCAGCCTGAATTGCACAGTGAAACCCTGCCTCAAAAATACAATAAAATAAAAGTAAAATAAAATAAAATAAAATAAAATTTAAAAAGGGCCAAACACGTAGCTTAGTGGTGCATTTCTCCTAATTTCATTTCCAGGACTACAAACAAACAAACAAAACAAAAACCCCCAAAAACCTCTCTCTCTCTCTCTCTCTTTCTCTCTCTCTCTCTCTCTCTCTCTCTCTCTCTCTCTCTCTCTCTTTCTCTCTCTCTCTCTCTCTCTCTCTATATATATATATATATATATATATATATATATATACCAATATATTTCTTAATTTGGTTAAAAGACATTTTATCATCTTTTATGTGCTTTAAAGTTTGAATGGCTGGAAGCCAATCACTGAATAATGTCTTTTCATGCATTTTAAAGCCTGCCACCAAATTCCAAATGACTACTGGGGTTTTGCTTCACTCAGTTGTACAGTACAGCTTTATTAACCTTTAAAGTGTGTCTTAGCTTCTAGTCTTTTAATCATCTTCTGGATCATCTCTAAAGTGTTTCATAGTCTTTCATGAGTCAGTCTACTTCAGTAAGCTTTCCAACTGTAAGAACTATGTCATTATTTGTATTTAGTTGTCATAGCATTTTATGTCTCTTTATCTATATTTCTTTGTAGACTCTGGGCACAAAGACAAAGTGAAGATGGGGTTTACAGAGGTTCTGCTTTGCTTCTTTCATTTTTAAAATTTTTACTTTTGTATAATATATGATAATATTATAATAGTTTTACTAGTGAGTCAGCCTTTTTTTTTGTCTAGCTGTATAATCTAATTTAACTAGAAACTGAAATAACGATACTACTTTAGTCTTATTGAATTTTAGAGATTCTACACAGTTGGGTTGCTGCTAAGCTGTGAGTTTACTATTTTAATGGTCTTAATTTTATTAATTACCATTTGAGTAAAAACTTTCAAAAATACATCTGATCTTTCTTCTTATATATTCTATACTGAATATATTTTGGCATTTTTGTTAAATAATGTAATTTGGGGGATTTAGCTCAGCAGTGTAAGCAACTGCCTGGAGAGCACGAGGTCATGCATTTGATCCTCAGTACAAAATATATATATATATATATATATATATATATATATATATACATATATATAAGTTGATTCAGTACAGATTTATTGGGAATCTACAAAATCAATAACCATAGTTCTAGGCTATATGGAGACAAAATAAATTGACCTTAGCTAAAGTGACTTGAATCAAGTAGGAGAGAAATAAGCATGGAAATGATTCTCATGCACATTAGTAAGTGGTGAATACCACAGATGATTGCAGAGCCATGTCAAGGAAACCTTGCAGGAAATGGAACTTCATGGATGAAATGTTATTAAGCTTCTCTTAGTGGTAGAAGTCATGCTTTCCCTGCATAACAATAAATTGATCTAAAGTCTGACACAGTACAATGAACAGTTAGAAATTCAGTTTGTTTGGCACATAACCCTAACAGTGGAGATTTGAAAATATAAGCTTTAGTCAGAATAAGTAGTAATTTGAAATGTAAGTAGTCAGTTTATAAATTCTCACATTATTATTGTTTGAGAATATGAGTGGGATCAATAGGGTTGAATTTCAGTAAGACTGACCTGGTATAAATACAATTGAATCAAAATAGAAAAACAGATTTTAAAAAAGATATGATTTACAGAAAATGAATGAGGGTTTGATAAATGGATAAAGACAGACCATTTTAGGAGTAATACAATGTGACAACTAAGATGCTATGAGAAGAGAAGTCAGATGTGATTCTAAATATTAAAGTGTAGATGACAGGAATATAGTGGTACACTTACAGATATAAAAACCTATTGATGAGAGAGACTCACTGCCATCATAAGAGTGAAAGCTAGATTGTAACATGAAAGTTGTGTTAAGAAAAACCCAGGTGTGATGGTACACGCCTGAAGCAGAAGAATCACTGTGGGTGCAAGGCCAGTTTGGGCTACAAAGTAAATTCAAGTCCAGCACATAGTTCAGGACCTTCATACAGCCTGCCTCAAAAAAACAAAAACAACAAACAAACAAAACAAAGCAAACAAAAAAACAGAGAGATCCAAAGAAACTTTATAAAGTTAGTATATTTTTTTTCATAAAATTTAACAACCACAAGGAAGATATAAAAACTGTGCCAGCTAGAAATGATAGAAATAAAGATTTTAAATTATTGGAGATTTCATTTATAGAAACACAATCCTAGTAAAACAAGAGACACATGAAAAAGCAATAAAATAGGACACAACCAAGAGAATAGAGATTATGGAAGATAAACTAGAGGTAACTGAAATAGTGGAAGTCATACTCAAAGACTTTAAAATAGTTGCTATGAACACATCGAGTGATTGGAGGAAAAAGAAAAAAAGAGAAAAATAAATGGAAAATTTTAACCAAAAAGGAAACTAGACTAAAACTAATCAATTTTAAAACTGAAAAGCACAATATTTAAAATAAAAATGTATTTCATAGGATTGATATCAGAATATTCACTACATAAGATAGGATCAATGAATTTGAAGGCAGGTGTGACTATTAATCATTATTCATGACTGTAAGTTTCCTACATTTTACATATAATGATATAATATTAATTCAGGGTGTACTGTTGGAAGTTAAGAACGCATACTGTATTCAAGAACTATAAGATAATACACAGTTATTCATAAAAATACAACAAAAGTACAAAAGCTCAGTACAAAAGAATGCAAGAAACCAAGGTAAATAGAGCAAACAACAGGCAGGACTAGTAAAAAATTATGTAGGAAATGGATGAACATAAAAAATAATTGTAATAACAATCTTATTAAACATAAACAGGCTAAAAGAAGCATAATCTGAATTGATAATACTATAAAACACCTTACAAAAGGTAAGATGATCACAATTATTTTTTAAAAAACTAAAAAGCAAAAAAAAAAAAAAAAAAAAAAAAAAAAAAAAAAAAAAAAAAAAAAAAAAAAAAAAAAAAAAAAAAAGAAACTGAACTGGAAACCTAAGAACCAATTATATGTTAATTATAGGAAAGTAACTTAAAATATATAATAAAATATAAAATATATAGTAAAATTCAAAGAGAAAGGAAGAAAAAATATTGCATACGTGATTTCATTACTATGGGGAAAAAGACTTCAAAATAATTAGTCTTACTGTAAGCATAGAAAAATTTCAAAATTATAAAGGGGTAAATTCATCACGAAGTCAAAACATCTTACCTGTTCAGACACTTAACTGCTGAGGTCAGGTTGTACACTCAGCCTGTTCTGAGGCTTCGCCTGAATGAGTGTGGGGTAGAAATGGCTGGAGGCCTGAGATGTGGGAAGGCCAGAGTAGGACACATTCTAGCAATGGCTCTGGGCTTGGGATGGTCTCTGAAATAGTATCCTGGATCTTGGGGGATGGGACACAACATGGGCTCCTTCTTTAAATCAGTACAACTGATCGAGTCAGAGACTACCATAGGGACAGAGGAGAAACTCCTGGGTCCTTAATCTATTACTTGTTAAGAGTATACTTTGTGTTTTCTACTGAGGACTTCATTGGGAATTTACAAGCTAACAAAAAAATACCGACTCTTCATTTGTGCCTACAGATGCTCAATAGGTAGAATGCAAAAGTAACTTGAACTTGAACTTCTTAAAACTTTGGATCAGATCCTTCCTCACCTCTGTATACAGGCATGTTAATAATTTAGGGAGTAGTTTTCTAAAAGTTGGCAAAACAAGGTGGATTAGCTGTGAATTTATATAACCTATCTCATCCTTCTTCAAGACTGAGAACACCAAATAATGTTACAAGAACAGTGAACTATGCTTGGAGATCTTAAGTCATTGCTCTGAACCTGCAGTTATCTTGGATTCCAGCAAAGCCTTCACAAGACTGAAATTTCCTCCAAGCAGGGATTATTATCTGATGGAAAGCAGATTTCCCCCTTCAGTAATGAGGACTTCTCTTGGAGCCATCTTGTAAACCAGAAATGAGAGAGTGATCAGTGAACTCTAGAAAATCTATAAACCCTGGTCTCATTGTTTTGTAAGCAGGCTAGTCTCATCCTTTTCTTCAGAGATGCGCCCCTTTCAGATCCTGAAGTTGAAGTTCTTACCTTATTTTCTCTTACTTTTTGACTCGGGTTTCACAGTGAAATACCCAAAATACTTTTCTGTTATGGGAATCAATAAACCTATTCTACTGGGCCAGGGGAAGGCAAGTAAAAGTCTCCATCTCCTCTTTGGTAGACATCTTTGAACTCTGTCTAGTGACAAAATCATGCGCACTCCAGGCAACTTCCAAGACTAGATTCAGGGACTACGAGGATGCAGAATTCTCCAGCAGCAAACCCCATAAACGTCTGAAATGTTCACAGAAATTAGTGGGTGTCTTTTTCTTACGTCTTCTCTTCCAGGAGAAGATCTTCATGATTTGAGCTATTCTGACCGGAGGATGGAGCAGCAGTCACAGGGATTTTGCTCTCTTCTCCATGCATGCTCCGGAGAGTCCTTGTCACTCTTGTGTGACCCTACAGCATGTTTGCTCAGATACTCTGAATGTAAGATAGTTGCTTGTTCATTGTTTTAGTCTTTGTTTCTTTGAGGAGAATCGTCATTGGGCTCATCTTTGTATTGCTAAGGAGAATAGACATCTTACTTAATTTTTTTTACTCTTTGAGAAAAATACACAGCGAACCATATTGCTAAACTGTAAAGAAAACACTAAGCAGAAATAAAAACTATAGCTTCTAGGCTAACAGAAGAAAAGAGACAACAGAAAACCTGAATACAAGAAATCAGGAAGAGAAACTTAAAATGTAATTCGTTAAAAATAATAAAGTGGCAGAAGTAATCTAAATGTATATGTAATAGTATCAAGTTTTCATTGATTCAATAAACCTAGTAAAATACAGAGACTAAAGACTGGGTAAAGGTAAAATATCAACAGTTTAC
>RJWM01044448.1:0-13273 GCA_004363535.1 Dasyprocta punctata | reverse complement strand
CGGGAGGCTGAGGTAGGCGGAGCGTTGTGAGTTCGAGGCCGGCTTGGGCTACAACGCGGTGCAAGGCCGGCCTGAGCTACATAGTGCGACCCTGCCTCAAAAAACCAGGGCCGGGAGTTTGGCTCAGTGGCTTAAGCGCCTGCCCTGGCAGGCGCGAGGCTGTGAGTTCAATCCCCAGTGCTGCAAAAAAAAAAAAAAACAAAACAAAACAAAAAAAAACTAACCTTTTTAGGATTCACGAGTTATAAAAATGCATAATATATTTATGTTGTTTAGTAAGTCATATACTAATAATTACAGGAAGTGGATGAATTAGGAATTCAAGAAGAAAGGGAATCTGTAAAATTTCTATTAAAGAAGAGTTTGCCAAAATCCAGTATGTTTAAATGTTTCAAATTTACTTCCTTTTAAAATTTTTTGGGGAGGAGGGGAAGGGATAAAAAAAATTAAATTGTGCTACGCACGTGTACCAACTCCTCACGAGGAATACAATCATTATATGCTGCAAACATGTACTAATAAAAATATAAAAATACATTTTTAGCGGGGCGCCGGCGCACAGCTGTAATTCCAGCACTCTGGAGGCTGATTCAGGAGGACTAAATTCGAGGCCTGCCTGGGCAACCTAGAGACTTACTGAGATCTTGTCTTCAAATAAGAAATAAAAAAGGGAGCCGGGCGTGGTGGCGCACGCCTTTAATCCCAGCACTCGGGAGGCTGAGGTAGGAGGAGCGTTGTGAGTTCGAGGCCGCCTTGGGCGACAACGCGAGCGCAAGACCGGCCTGAGCTACATATTGCGACCCTGCCTCAAAAAACCAGGGCTGGGAGTTTGGTTCAGTGGCTTAAGCGTCTGCCCTGGCAGGCGTGAGGTTGTGAGTTCAATCCCCGGTGCCGCAAAAAAAAAAAAAAAAAAAAAAAAAAAGAAAGAAAAAAGGGCCAGGGATACAGCTAGGGCTTGTAATCCCGGTTACTCTAGAGTCAACTGCGTGAGATACTGTCTGAAAATCTGAACAAAAGGTCTGGAGATGTAGTTTAGTAGAATCCCCAGTGCCGCCAAAAATACAAAAATTAATTTTGGCGGGGGAGGGAGTGGAGGATACAAAAAAACGAGTCAAAGTCTGAAAGGATCGCGAGGGAAAAAGTTCCTCGCTTCATTCCTCCAGGCACCCAGTTCCTTTATTCTTTTTTTTTTTTTTTTTTAATTGAGCCAGGGTCTTGCTCCCTAGCTAGGGCTCAGCTGCCCAGTAGGACTCGAATCTGTGATCTCTTGCCCCAGCCTCACCTGAGTACTGAGCTGAGTTCGGGTTCAAGTTCCCCTTGTTTCTTTTTTTTTTTTTTTTTGTGGCACCGGGGATTGAACTCACAGCCTTGAGCCTACCAGACAGGCACTTACGCCACTGAGCCAAACTCCCGGCCCTGGTTTTTCGAGGCAGGGTCGCACTATGTAGCTCCAGTCGGCCTTGCGCTTGCGTTGTAGCCCAAACTGGCCTCGAACTCACAACGATCCTCCTACCTCAGCCTCCCGAGTGCTGGGATTAAAGGCGTGCGCCACCACACCCGGCTCAAGTTCCCCTTGGAAGAAGCAATCTTAACCAGCTCTTTAATGCTCCTTATTCATTTATTTTATTTATTTAGCTTGGAAAGTTCACTCCCTCTTCACTTCCTCCTCAGGTTTCTGAAAACGCCCCACTCGCGGCCCCTCCCCGCGTGGAGGGAGACATACTCGGGGGAGATCTGGTTTGCATACCCCGTTGCAAGCCCACCAAGAGGAGCAGCCGGTTTGGAAGCTGCGAGGGGAGCTGAGCGGGGTGAGAAAGAGAACCTGAGAGGCCCCTCCGGGCGCCGTCCCTCAGGGAGAGGCCCTCACCGCGCCCCCACGCCGTCCTTTCCCACACGGACCACCGGTACCTGCAGTCGCGTCCTTCCGAGGCTGGCGCCAATGTCAGCAGGAAAAGCCAGAGCGCTGCGTCCCTCACAGTTTTCTCCCTTCAGGCCTCAGTCATGAGGCCGAGTCCCCGGCCTCTCTCCGCTGCTATCTCAGGTGGACTGAAGCCCGCCGACGTCCGCCAGGTGGTTGTCCCGGTTGCTATAGCGACGACGGACTCCGCAAGGCTCCCGGGCGCCCCCACCGCCTCGGCGTGATGACGTCATCACGCCCTCCCTGGGCGCTTGGCCTCCTCACCGGCCTGCGTCAGCCGACCTGGGGACGGAGTGGGGGCGGGGCGCCGTGGGGCTCAGCCGGTTCCGAGCTGGGTCGCCCGGGCTCCGGGGGGGGGGGGGCCCGGAACCGGGATAAGTGGGTCAGGCGCCGCGGCGAAGGCGGGGTGGGGTGGGGGTGGAGCGTGCCCTGTATTTCCTACACGGGTTCCGGGGCCCGGTGGAGGCGCGCCGAGAGCGGAGGGAAGTGCGGCGGCCCTGGAACCTGGATATCGCGCGAGGCAAGCCGCGCACGGGCGGGCGGGCTATGGCGCAGGCGGGCTGCGGGGCCGGCGCTGGTGGCGGCGCCCGGTGCATGGCGGTCTGTCGGCGGAGTCGCCCTCAGGGGCTGTCAGGTTGGTGGCTGCGGGAAGAGTGGGTCCCCCGTGCCCCGAGCGGGAGGCCGGGCGGGCGCAGGGCCCTGGGAAAGTCCCGGGCCCGTCGTGCCCACCCTTCTCCGGCCCCAGCCCCGCGGCCGGGTCCCTGAACGGCGGCCTGGCCCCCACCCCACCCGAGGTCCCTGCCCCTCCGTTCCGCCCTGCGGCGCCTACCCCGTGGCCCCCAAACCCACCTCCTGATTGTACCTGTCTCCACCTCTGTGACCCCTGCACCTCACCCGCTGGCCCCAGACCTCACTGGTGACCCTTCATTCTCACTCACTGATTGCCACCCCAGCACTTCCCAGGGAGTCACAATCCAGCGACTCCCTCAGTTCGAATCAGTGACTCAGAAAGGCCCAAGTTCCTCGCATTGCTCTAGTGACCCCCAAACTTTACCCTGTGTCCCCCCACAAACAGTGATTCCCCCTCAAACCGCTCCTGACAACTCCTAAGCCAGACACTTAAGTAGTTTACCATCTACCCATCTACGAAACACTCAGTATCTCCTAACCTCATGATTTCTATTCCGTGTTCTCCCTTCACCCTAAAATCACCCCCATTGGCATCACTCTGTGCCCTAAAGCCTCTGGTATCAGTCCGTAGTGACTTTCAAGTGTCCAACCTCATTCTGGCACTGAGGATATAGAGATGAATATGAAGGAGCAGTAATTAGAGACGTTGGAGAATTCTGGTGTCACGGGTTCAAGTCCTGTCTCTGCTTTTGGGGAACCTGAGAGAAGCTTCTTCCTCACTCTGTGCCTCAGTTTCTCATGAGAATTGTGATAGTAAGGTTGGACCTAGATGATCTCAGAGGCTCCTTCCAACTGAAATGTGAAATTCTGCAATTCTCAGTCAAGATAATAGTGGTTTGCAATCATTTTTTGTTCCTACTCTAGAAGTTTAGTCTTGTAACTTCAACTCAGGGTCCACTTGCTTCATGAAGTTTTCTCTCATTCTCATGACCCGCTGCACTCTTAATTGTCCAAACTCATTACCCTTGATCAGACGTTATTGGTTGACCTGTTTGCAAATCTGCATTAGCAGAGCGCTTCAGCCTGGGACCTTGATGTCAGAAACCCAGGTTCCGGTCTAATTGGCCCTTCTGCTGTGGGACGTTTGGTAAACCCGTTAGCCTGTCTGAAGCCTTCTGCTAAGGGAGGGTGGAAGTGGTGCCTGGAATAACACATGCTGAGCATTTGGCACTTGGGGAATCTTGTGTTCAGGAGCTCCTGTAGGTCTTACTCTGTCTTAGATTCTAAAGGGTCAACAGAGAACACGAGACCTGTACCTTGGACAACTGCAGACATCTTGAAATTTTAATCCTTATCTGTACTGAAGCATTCTTGCCTCTCTGATTGTTTATCCTGATACTGCCTTTAGTGGCTTACTGATCACCTACTATATTCCAAGCTTTCAGCAAGCCCAAGAGGCAGTTATATCCACCACCATTCCTTCCACCTTTTATGGCTTGGTTTTTGGTTTTGGTTTTTTGTCTTTCTCCACTGCGCAGTTCAGGCTGGCCTTGAACTCACTTGGTAGCCCAGATTGGCCTCAAACTCACAGTGATCTTCCTGCCTCAGCCTCCTGAGTTCTGGGATTACAGGCATGTACCACCACATCCAGTTTGGCTTTATTTTAAATAAACCCAAAACTCACACACCTAATAGCAGGGCTGGAATTTGACCCTGGTCTTAAAAATAAAGCAACACACCTTACTTACTTTATTGTTTCTGTTAGCCCTTACCCCCAGGTCTACCTGGTTATCCATATCAACTTCAGCCCTATGTTTCTTATTTTCTGATAATTCTTAAAACTCAACATCAGCTCATTCTGTGATCCATAAGGCTTCTAGGACCCTTTGCCCATGGCATGGCAAGACTCATTCTATCTATGACTTTTGACCCTTTTAACCCTGAGACCCCTGCAGCTTGTACAGGAGGAAAATATCTTTTTAAATTTATAGCTGAGGCTCCCATAACAAAAGATCAAAATGTTTAATCAACAAGAGGAAAGAACATGTATTTACTATAATGTTTATGGGGCACAGAAGTCTTCAATAAGGAAATGAGACTTAAAGGTTAAACCTGTGTATTTTAATGCTAGGTTTGAAGAATGGATATGTGGAGAAAGACAATAATGCCAAAAGGATGTGATCTAGTGGTAATAAACAGGGATATTTAGCACACCCTGTTTGTTTAGGCTCTTTGTAATCCTGTGTCTTCAAAACTAAGGACACTCCTTTCTTTAGGAAGTAAGGCGCCTATCACATTAGTGTTGTATCACCTGCTTCAGCATAGGAGAGGTGACAGTGGCCTACTTGCTTCTGTCATTTTCTCAAATTGCCACATTTTTAAGTAGTGTGTCCTGAACCCAATAAATCATGCGTATTACCTCCTTTGCCCAGTTCTTGGAGTTCCTAACCTTTACCCTGTGATCTCACCACAAAGTGTCTCCCACCAGGCTGACTTTACCCCTAGTCACTTCCCCCGCTGGAACCCACACGTCCATATATTGTAAGACCTCAATCCCAGTCTTTCTTTCTATGATCCCTTCCTAATTTTAGTGTCAGAGTTCTGGTTTCTCCTTCCACTTGTACCATCCTCGGCCACATCCTGTTCCTTGTAACTGTTATCTGATTAGCCCTTCATCCCGTGACCCAGTAGGCCTAGCTTCAGTGAAGTGAGCCCCTGCGTGCCAACATGGACCCATCTGTTACAACCTATGTCCCTCTTCTTGAGATTCTTCTCTGCATACTCCTACCCAATATCCTGATCTCTTGGTATCTTCCCCTATTTTCATCAAGAATCACCTTTTCAACCCAAAATTGTCATTTTCGCAGCACCCTCTCCTTTCTTCTTCCCTCTTATTTGTCTCTCTAACCATCCACTCTTCCCCTCACCAGTCTTGTTTCACATCTTTACTTATTAGTGGATGTTGGTTATACAGATTTTTACCTCACCAGTTTTAATGCACTTCGTCCTTCACACCAGCTTCATCAACCTCTTTGGTTTTTGCAAAGAATTACAGTACATTTTTCTCTGGAAACTGATCACCAAGATCTCGGTTCTTTTGGTAGTGAGGAGAGAGCTCTTGGAAATCCTTCAGGACTCATCTGGCTATGTCTCCTGGAAAGGCCCCCACTGTCCTGTTTATGAAGCTTCTTGCTGTATATACCCTTGGGGTAGAATGCTTTGAGCCCAGCCTTCCCCAGCATTGAATTAGCCCCATTGTTTCCCAAGTCCATAGCAGGACTTCCCACTCCTCTCCCTCTCCCATCGGAAGCTGGATGGTGAGTAGCCAATGTGACATTAAAAGATCTATGTCTGAAAGCCTGTTTTGTGCTCACCAAGTTCCCAAGTCTCCTATAATGTACTTAGTGCTACAGCAATAAATACAGCAAGAGGTGAAACTACAGTTCGGGGCGGAGTATACCATGGGGTCTACAGATTTGGAGAGGGGGTTAAAAAGGCGCTTCTGTCCTAATTGTGTCATCTCTCAGGTTGCAGAACATACTCTACCTTAAGGTTTAGTTATTTGTGTACTTTTCTCTGCAGCCACCCTGTGACTTCCTTGAGAACAGGCTAGGGCTTATCTTCTGTCATCTTACTCTGGCCTATCATATTTAGAAGGTAGCCAGTAAAGTCTTACTGGATTGAATTAACTCACTCAGAAATTCTGTGTCATGTACAAGTCAAAACAGCTTATGTGTATGTTTTATGACCACAACCTTGTTCCCCAATGCCCACCCAGCAAATAATAGACAAGTCCCTTGATTTAGACAGTCTGGAATTTAGGCACTTCCTTTTTTAGTCATGTTCTGGTGAGGGAATGGGTGTGTGTGTGTGTGTGTGTGTGTGTGAGTTTTCCGTATGTTCTTGGTATCACTAGAGAGATTTGCTAGTAGACTGCAGTTGTAATAAAGTCAGGGTCTGTCTTATGTAGCCCTGTTCCCAAGAGAGCAAGGAGTTGAAACATGTAGTAAGGGGGCAGAGAGGATCAGAGAATAGAGGAAACGCTTGGGAAAGTGTTAGAAATTGCTGAAGTTGGGCAATGTGTTTATGAGGTTCATTATATTATTGTGTCTGCTTTTGCTTATGTTGGAAATCTATCATAAAAAGTTGGGGCGAGCAGCTAAATGGACAAGGACAAATTTAGCACTGCTCTTGGAAAACACCTCAAAGCAAATGAGCCGCTGTTACTGAGTCAGATATCTAGGTTAAGTAGTATATTTAGTCCTAACCCATCTCTCACCTCATCTGTTGGCGAGATATCAGGAGGCTAAACTGAAAAAATAGCACTCTGCAGAATTCTGTACCTGGTGGTCTTGGAACTGTGACATCCAACCAACAGCACCTGTTGCCCTAGTGCTTCCCTGCTTTCCAGCACAGGTGTGGTTCCTGATGGAAAACAGCTGGAAGGAAGGTGAGGCTTGAAGGAGCTAGGAGCCCCTGGGGATGGTGAAAGACTAGAGCTCAACTAAGTCTCCTGTGGCCCAGAGCTTGCAGATTACTGGGAAATGCTGAAGATATGGGTGTTCATCCTCTGATCCATTCATCCATTCCACATGTATTTGGTGAATGTATGCTTTGTGCTGGGGGATGGAGGAATGAGCTCACCTGTTAGGGAGTGGATGAGGGCAAGGCAGATAATAAAATATAGATTAAGAAAAGTAAGTGCAAGAGAGAGTGCCAAGCACCTGGGTTTTGTAGTTTTAAACATTAGCCAAGGAATGGCTCCCTGAAAGAATAATGTTTGAGCAAAGACCTTAGAGAAGTTAGGGGTGAGTCAGCCTATGTGGAGGACATTTATTCTGGTCAGGGTAAACAGCAAGCTCAAAAGCCCTGAGGAACGTGCATGCTGTGTTTGAAGAACATGAGGAGGCCAACCAGTGTGGCTGCAGTAATGTTAGTGTGAGAATTACCAGATGTTACAGGCTGAGTGGATTGAGGCCCCGCATGTTGGGTAAAATTTACTGATTTTTACTGTGAATTGTGAGAGATACAGGCACTGTTAGCGGATTCAAGGCAAGTGAATGACATGACCTCACTAGTGTTTTGAAAAGATGGTTCTGTCTGCATGTATTGAGAATAAGCTGTCATGGGACCAGGGCAGAAGAAGAAAAACTGGTTAGGAGCCTAGCTCAGTGGTCTGGATGAGAGACAGGCTGGCTTGGATCCACAGTAGTGAAGGAGCACGAAGTAGTTGGGTCCCGGATTGACTTTGTAAGAGGACCCAACAGAATTGCTGATGGATTGGATGTTGAAGCTGACTCTCACAATTTGGGCCCAAGCGGTAAAGGATGGGATTTGCATTTACTGAAATGCGGAAGCTCGCAGGGAGGTGGGTTGTGAGAAGAGAGGATAAGGAGTTCATGCCTCCTGTGAGATGTTTTTTGGATGTCAGAGTAGAGTTGTTGATTAGCAGCTGGGTATGAAAGTGTATTGGACCCTAGGAAGTACCTGTTCTCCCAGTACCTGGCAAGAGACAGAGGAATATGGTGGGAAGCACTCTGGTGGATTAGGCCTCAGAATGTGCTCCACTGCCAGGTAGCTGTGTGATCCTTTGGGACTTCTGCAGCAACGTTGGCTGTATCTTTGCCAGAAAGTGATCTCTTCAGACTAGAAATGAGCAGTTTTCCTAGCCCTTCCCACCGTGAGAGCTAACAAATTATGTGCTTAATAATCACGGTATCTGTGCATCAAGAGCATTTTAGAAATTGCCAGACTCTAAATGGAATAGTGGAATTGATGGTAAGAGTCCTTCCTTTATTTGGCGAAGTAATACCATGGAGTGCCTGCCATGTGCTGGGTGCTGTGCCACACAAGGATACAGTGATGGAAGGTGAATCTACACCCTCGGGAGCTCTGCAAACCTCCCATCTAGGTCCACCTGTTACATGCAGAGGGAACACAGGATTGGAGTCTGACATTCTGGTGTGACATTAGCCAGGGAGTGCTTTTTCTTGACCTGGATCTGGGAGGAAATAGCAATCATGGGTGTCAGAGAGGAGGCAAGTGATATTGAGCAAGAGTTCAGCCTCACTGAGATTGGGGAAGAGTTGAAATAGTTGAAAAAGAATGTGCCATGGGTTTCACTCCTTCCCATCCTTGTGTGTGTGTGTGTGTGTTTTGTTTTTTGGTTTTGGGGTTTTTTTTTTAACATTTACTTTCTTTCTAGGAGCCTCTGTTAAGAAACTCAGTTTAGCTGGGCGTGGTGGCGCACACCTTTAAGCGCTCGGGAGACTGAGGTAGGAGGAGCGTTGTGAGTTCGAGGCCGGCTTGGGCTACAACGCGAGCGCAAGACCTGCCTGAGCTACATAGTGCAACCCTGCCTCAAAAAACTAGGGCCAGGAGTTTGGCTCATTGGCTTAAGCACCTACCCTGGCAGGTGCAAGGTTGTGAGTTCGATCCCTGGTGCCACAAAAAAAAAAAAAAAGAAAGAAAGAAAGAAACTCATAGTTTTGACTGGGCATAGTGGTACACGCCTGTAATCTCAGCACTCAGGAAGCTAAGACAGAAGGATCACCATGAGTTTGAGGTTAGCCTTGACTACATAGTGAGTTCAAGGCCAGCCTGAATTATACAGCCAGACCCTGTCTCAAACAAAACAAAACAAAACATAGTTTCACAATAGATGAAATCTGCACTTAGAAGTTTTGATTAGATCTCATTCCCAGTAAGTACAACTGAATCAGGATTCAGATTTGAGCTACAGAGCTCTCAGCACTGAGTACACAGTGGCACATGCCTGTATCCCAGCTAATCAGGAGGCTGAGGCGGAGGGTTCACAAGTGCAAGACCAGTCTGGGTAACATAGTGTGACCCTGTCTTAAAATGAAATTTTAAAAAGTTCAGGGATGTAACTTAGAGCTCCAGAATCTCCAGTACTGGGGGGAAAAAAATGGCACAGGAATTGGTTAATTAGCTATGTGGCCTAGTGGTATTAATCATTTGGTATCTGTGGGCATTCTTTGTTAGGTGCTAATTAAACCAAAAGGCATGTTTTCCAGAAATTTAAATTATAATCAGTATGACATTAACAATATGTTATTTATGCAAGGCATGGTGGTGTACACCTTTAGTCCTAGTATGCAGAAGGCTGAGGTGGGAGGATCATTGTGAGTTCGAGACCAGCCTGGACTACAAAGAGAGTTCATGGCCAGCCTGAACTGCATAGTGAGACCCTGTCTCAAAAAATAGGGCCAGGGATTTAGCTCAATGACTTAAGCACCTGCCTGGCAGGTGCATGGTTGTGAGTTTGATCCCCGGTAGCAAAAAAAAAAAAAAAAAAAAGAATGTGTTGTTTTTGGGCTGAGGATTTAGTTCAGTGGCATAAACACCTGCCTGGCAAGCATGAGCTCGATCCCCAGTACCAAAAAAAAAAAAAAAAAAAGTGTTATTTTCCCCTAAAAGAGTCAAGTATTAAGGAGAACTCATACTCTGGCAGCATAACCCATTAATGCATCTGGAAGGTATCTTTGGCTGTGTTTATCCTTGCATCTCTGGGATGTTAGTGCTTATATGGTAGTGCCCCTTATCCGTGGGCATCCAGGCCAACACCCCCAGTTAGATGCCTGGAAGTCTGGCCAGTACTGAACCCTGTATGTACTGTTTTCTTCCTATGCATACGTACACAAATGTAGAACTTTTCCTTCTTAACTAAGTATTTGTCATGATACTGTGGCCATAATTTTTGCATTCTAAGTCCAACAGCAAAACTAGCATGAATTTCTTTTTCCTTCACAATTTCATGGATGGAGAATTCGTTTTTACCATTGATCTTAGCAACCTCAGCATGCAACTTTTTTTTTCTTGTTGAGAATTTTCATCTTTTTGCTTAAAGGAAGCACTTTATGGCTACTCTTTGGCTTGTTTGAATTGCCGGCATTACTTTATTCTTCCACTTTGGGGCCATTATTAAGTAAAATAAGGGTTATTTCCGGTACTGCTGTCCGTGACAGTCTGATCACTGAGATGACTTTTAAGTGACTAATAGGAGGGTAGCGGTCCCATAGACAGTGTGAATGCCCTGGGTCCCTGTCCCA
This sequence comes from Dasyprocta punctata, assembly GCA_004363535.1. Classification (NCBI taxonomy): domain Eukaryota; kingdom Metazoa; phylum Chordata; class Mammalia; order Rodentia; family Dasyproctidae; genus Dasyprocta; species Dasyprocta punctata. Next base: position 2,653 of record RJWM01044448.1, on the reverse strand, counting down.
GATGGGATGGAGCAGAACAGCACAAGGCTTCATCTTGTTACTCAGTGTGCAATTTAAAACTTACGCGTTAGCAGGCAGAGTGGTGTAGCAGGCCCATACTGGACCAATAAAACTTCTTATTTTTCACCCATAAAACTTAGGACTTAGCTGGGCGTGGTGGCGCACGCCTTTAATCCCAGCACTTGGGAGGCTGAGGTAGGCGGAGCGTTGTGAGTTCGAGGCCGGCTTGGGCTACAACGCGAGTGCAAGGCCGGCCTGAGCTACATAGTGCGACCCTGCCTCAAAAAACCAGGGCCGGGAGTTTGGCTCAGTGCCTTAAGCGCCTGCCCTGGCAGGTGCGAGGTTGTGAGTTCAATCCCCGGTAAAAAAACTTAGGACTTGTTAGCCGGACGTGGTGGCGCACGCTTTTAATCCCAGCACTCAGGAGGCTGAGGGAGGAGGAGCGTTGTGAGTTCGAGGCCAGCTTGGGCTACAACGCGAGCGCAAGTCTGGCCTGAGCTACATAGTGCGACCCTGCCTCAAAAAACTAGGACTGGGAGTTTGGCTCAGTGGCTTAAGTGCCTGTCTGGCAGGTGCAAGGTTGTAAGTTTGATCCCTGGTGCCGCTAAATAAATAAATAAATAAAAATAACTTATGACTTGTTTAGTTCTGATATTTTTCACTTAACATTTTCAGACTGTGACTGACCATGGGTAGGTAATCTTGAAAGCAAAACCTAGGATGGTGGGGGGGGTAACTGTATTTTGAGGAAAGTCTCTGACTGGGTAAGTAAGAACATAAAATATAGCTCATCCTAATTGATAGACCATGCACAAAACTAGTTTAGAGTAGTATAATCAGCGTCTGTTGCTTAATGAAATGGGAAAAGTTTATCCTGGTGAATAGGAAGAAAAACAACTGACATACAAATCTAAGTGAAGGTTAAGCTATCATCTTTAGCATACTTCAAGTACTGATTCCTGAAACAACAAACCAACCTCAGGTATAGAAATGGGGGCAGGGGATCCCATGCTGTCATCTGTCTCTGGTACAGGTCTTACAGTGCAGAATCACAAAGATGTGCCATGTCAGGTGGGTCACTCAAAGCCTCGTGACCTGCTAGACTGTCACCTGTTCTGAGAGTGCCTCCTCTGGTGCCTGGGGTTTAATACTCCCCAGAGCTTGCTATCCGGCGAATTGTTCATCTCTCATCTCACTTTGCAACTGTTCATGTGTTGGAATGCGCTTCAGCTTTGCGATGGTAGATACAGCATGAGATGCAGATAATTAAGATAACAAAGTAATTGGGCTCCTTCAAATTGTAGGGCTCCCCTATACGTTGAGGCGTGGGTGCAGCGATGTGGTCAGGTACCTGAGACGAGAGTTCTTTTCTCTGTCAGAGACCATCCTCTACAGCTAAGAAGTACCACAGTGGAGTGTCACAGCCAGGAGAAAAGAATAGTCCGTTTGGACTCTCCATCAACCAAAACTACCCGCATGGCCAGCTGAGGGCACACACCTGTTAGACCCTATATGTCAAGTCCAGTATAGACTCACTGCTCCCTTGATCAACTTGACCAGCTTTCCACATGGAATTCCTTAGTGTCACTCATGCATTGTGATCTGAGGTGGTTTTGTTGCAAACCTGTAATATCATGGACTCCTTGTAGTCCATCACTTGACTATGGCTTGTGATTGGGAAATCATAGATATTCCTGGAGCCAACAGAGAGGGCAAAGTATGCATTTAGACTTTTTTTGAGTCTTTCGTTGATTTTGCACAGATAAAACATTCTCAGGGATTAACTGAAATATAAAAGATATCCATTGAAAAGTCATCTTTCCCTGGTCATACCCCAGTCTATCAGCTCCCCTCCTACAGGTAGCCCTGATTAGTAATTTCTTAACTATCCTTCCATGGACATTTTAGTGCTATTAGTAGCACACAAAAGGCAGTGTTGTGTACCTTGCCATTTTTATTTATTTTAGGGTCTTCCAAGATTAATAGGAGTGTCCTGGCATTTGTGTCTACATAATATGGAAGTTTGTATTAATAGATATTTATGCTGTTTCTTTTCTGTGTTTGTGCGTTTTCATGTGTTATGTGTAAGTTCTTGGTGTGTGCACATGTTACTGGGAATCAACTGCAGGGATAGTCTGTCACTAAGCTATATCTCACCCCCTCTTTTTCTTTATTTATTTATTTTTATTTTTTTTTTTTTTTTGAGACAAGGCATCCCTTTGTAGTATGGGCTGACCTTGAACTTACTGTGTAGCCCAGGCTAGCCTTGAATTCACAGTGATCCTCCTGCCTCAGCCTTCTGAGTGCTGGGATTTCAGGCATACACCAACCACTCCTAACTTCCTTTTCCATTATTTGACAGTCTCACTGAGTTGCCCAGTCTGACCTTAAACTTGCAATTCTGCCTTCACCTCCTGAGTACTTGGGATTCTAGGTGGGTACCACCATGCCCGACTGGAATAGATGTTTTTATTTGTAGAGTCTAGAAGAAATGATGTATAGGAAATAACAGGAAGGCTGTAGGGAGAAAAAAGGAAAACCTCAAGGATGGAAGCGCTGGCTTTTCAACCAAGGTAGCAGGTTTTGTATACAGCTACCTCTCAGCCCATTGCTGGCATCTATTTATTTCAACCTTGTTTTGTTCTTACCATAC
>RJWM01044447.1:0-13292 GCA_004363535.1 Dasyprocta punctata | reverse complement strand
TTTTTTTTTTGTCAGTACCATACTGTTTTTGTCACAGTAGTTTTGTAGTATAGTTTCAAGTCTGGGCTTGTGATGCTTCCTGCCTTGCCTTTGTTGCCCAGAATTGCTTTTGCTACTCTAGGTCTCTTCTGATTCCACATGAATTGCAGGATTGTTTTCTCTAATTCTGTAAGATATGCTGTTAAAATTTTGATCAGGTTTGCATTACATCTATACAGTAATTTTGTAAGTGTGATCATTTTCACTGTTTTAGTTCTTCCTATCCAAGTGAGGGATAACTTTCTATTTTTTGAGATCCTCTTTGATCTCCTTTTTCAGAATAAATGTAGTTTTCAACAGAAAGGTCTTTTATCCCCTTTGTTAGATTGATTCCTAGGTATTTCAGGTTTTTGGATGCTATTGTGAAAAATGTTGTTTTCCTAATTTTTCTCTCAGTGAGTTTGTTATTTGTGTACAGGAATGCTATTGATTTTTTTTTCCCTTGGGACAGGGTCTTGCTGTGTAGCCCAGGCTGGACTTCAACTTACAGTGATCCTTCTGCCTCAGCCTCCTGAGTGCTGGGATTACAGGCATGTGCCACGACACCTGACTCATGCTATCGATTTTTGAGTGTTGACTTTGTATCCAGCTTCTTTACTGAATTTGATTATTAAATCTAGAAGTCTTTTGGTAAAGTTTTGGAGGTCTTCTAACTATCATTTTATCTACGAATAAAAATTAACTTCTTCCTTTTCTATTCTTATTCCTTTTATTTCTTTCCCTTGCCTAATTTCTCTAGCTAATGTTTACAGAACTATAGTGAAAAAGATTGGTGACAGTGGGCATCTTTGTTGCGTTCCTGATTTTAAAGTGAAACCTTTCAGTTTTTCTCCATTTAAGATGTTGGTTGTTGGTTTGTCATAGATGGCTTTTTTAAATATTTAGATAAAACCATCTATTTCAATTTTCTCAAGGTTTTTTTTTTCTATCATGAATGAATGTTGGACTTTGTCAAATTTTTTTTTTCTGCATCTGTTGAATTGATCATGTGGTTTTGGTCCTTGACTCTGTTGATATGGTGTATTACATTTACTGATTTGCATATGTTGAGCCATCCTTGCAGTCCTGGGATGAATTCTACTTGGTTATGGTGTATAATCTTGATGATTGCTGCATTCTGCTTGCCAGTATCTTATTGAGGATTTTTGCATCTGTATTCATTATGGAGATGGGCCTGTAGTTCTCTTTTTTGGTTGGATCCTTCTTGGGGTTTGGTATTAGGGTAATGCTTGCTTCCTGGATTGAATTTGGGAGTACTATATGGAGAACAATATTCCATGTGAAAAGGACCTGGAAAAAAAGCTGGGGTAGCTATTCTATGTGCGGACAAAGTGGCTTTTCAAGCCAAGACTGATCAGAATAGACAAAGAAGGTGACTGCATCTTGTAAAAGGAACAATCCAAGAGGAAGAGATAAAAATCATAAATATATATACACCAAATACCAGGGTGCCCAGTCTATATAAAACAAATATTAACAGACATGAAAAGTTGCTGCCTAGTTGACCCAACCCCTGGTTCTTTGGCACTGGTGTATAGTATTGTTTATGACCCTTAGGCAGTCTCACTCATGGTGTAATGGGGAAAACAACTGATGAGAACAATTATGTAATCTTGGCTACAGTAGTACAATCAGTAATGGCAATAGCATCTAACACAGCTACAAATTGGCAAACTGTGGTAACTATTAATTTGCCACCTTTAACCATATGAACTAGATTTGTTGTTATATATGAAATATAAAACAATCCAGAAAATTGTATGCAGCAAATAATCCTTTGATATGGCTATCTCCTCAGGGGAGAAAGTTTTAAAGGGATTATGGGTTAAAATATAGAGAAATAGAAGAAGAGGAAGTGATTAGAAGCAAGGCTGGAGGACAAAGGAAGATTATGCAAACTTTGGGAAACTGGTGACGAAGACATAAAGGAAGGATAGAAGAAAGACAGAAAAAGAACAGAACAACAAAAAACTAGAAACTGTGTTTACATTCATATAAAAGCAAGAACAATAAAGAAAAATACAAAACAAAAACAACCTAAGATCCTTCTTGGGTGCCTCCTTCTCTTCCTCACATTACTATATTCCAGCATCAGGACAGCAAATCTCTTTTTACTTTTTCCTTCTTTCCTTTTCCCCTCCTCTTTCCCTTGTTCCCTTCTCCATTTGGGGACGCAGAATCTCAGAGAGTCTCTTTCTCTACTGCTCACTACTCTGCTATCTTCCTGGAAGTCCCCTGGCCACCTTCTATTATACCCCTCTTATACTTGTTCTTAGGTATAAGAATAAAAAGTTTTCAGAAGTTGATAGGGCCTGTATAATCCACTAATAAAATGCTCAATTGTATCTAATTAAGTTAATAACCTCTTATGTGAGTACTAGGATTACAAAAATGTAATATTTCCCACTATTTTGTTTTCCCTTGGTCCTTGATGTATCTATAATTTGAGTGTTTAACTTAGATTTTCATCTGGAGTTTTACTTAATCCTTTAATTGAACCATATACATTTCTCTGTGAGGCTATGTATCCTGTTAATTTGGCTTTTTCTTGCAGAATGTTTTATTTTAATGTTCTTTTCCCCACCACATTAAGGTATTGTTTTCTTGAATAATGAGAGAGGGAGGGAAGGAAGGAGGGTTAGCTAGAGGGAGAGGAGAGAGGGAGATAGAGAGAGAGAGAGGGGGAGAGGGAGAGGAAGGGAGATAGGGAGTGAGGGTGAGAGAGAGAGAAAGAGAGAGAGAAAGCAGAAATGAACACCCATGAACTTCTTGTTCCTTTGCCCAGGTTGGGCACATTGCCTGATTTAGAGTTAAGTGAATTTGTGCCAAGCACCTGATTATAAAGTGGGAATGAAATATATATGTAAACTATTGCTTTTAAACTGGGCTTGCCTTAAAAGCTATGGTATCATATGTTATTCCAGCTGGAAGCCAGAGTTAGTAATCAAGCAAAATAAATTCAAAACTAAAATTTTGGTTCTCAGTATTTTGTGGGTCTACCAAAAAAGTTTCAAATACAGACTTCATGCCAGTTGCTGAAGGTGCATGTGTATGGGTTTTCATTTGGTGAAAAACAAGAAGGAAACAGCCTTGCTTGACCAAAAGGGAAATAATAAGACCGAATGCTCCCTGTGCCAACCGTCTTCTATCCTGAGACATTCCCTCCAGCTGTTTTTACCATGCTGGCCACCACCTCAGTGGTCGCTGAGTTTTTGTTTTTTCTCTTTCTTTTTAAAACATGAATTCCAGGCCGGGAGTTCAGCTCAGCGGCACAAGCACCTGCCTGGCAAGTGCAAGGTCATGAGTTCGATCTCCGGTACCAAATAAATAAATAAACGTATGGATTCCTATACATAAAAGGAAATAACATTGTCCAATTTGTTATTTTTATATGAGTACGCCTTGGTGAAACAAAGCATTGGTTATGCCTACTTACAGAATGTCTTATGTGTAACCTAAAGGCGTATTTTTTTTTTCTTTTTCTGAAGGAGGTCTATGCCTCAGCTGGCTGAATATCTAGAGTACTTCCTAAGGGTTTTGAGAATGTAGAGGTTAGCTAAACATTACTGGATTCTTGAAACTGGACAGTAGGACTGGATGTGGATGGAGATTTCCATTTTCCTTTATTATAGGAGCTAGGTGGGGTGAATTATTCATTGAGGCATTTTGTTTTGTTTTGGCCAAAGGCTGCTAGTCTTCAAAAGTTGGAGGAATAATTCAAGAAATACTCAAGTTCCTCTGTGGTTGGGGATGTGGGATTTGACTGAGCCTGTTTTACTTGTACACGTGACTGAATGTGCATATCTTGGCACCTCCTCTACCCTAGTCTCTTCTGTTCTCTGCTTCTGAGTCAAAAGGGACTGGCATCAGAAGTGGACAAGTGCTGAGTGGATGCTGCTCTGTTTCTTTCCTCTAGAGTGCATTGGTGCTTGACTTGATGGCTTTGAGTGTTAGCGGTCTCCCACAGAGACATGTTCCTTAGAAGGACCATATGTATGTAATGCTCCTTAACACTTTTTTTGCTATGTGCCTTCCAGTGGGAACAGTACCAGCTTAGAACTTGTAGTCTAGTATTCTGGTATCATTTTACAAACATTATGGAAATATTCTAGAGAAACTTACATCATTTTGCGTCTGTGCAGAAAAAGGTCTGCAGCTGACCAGTTACATATTGTTTATACCATATATTTTAACAGCAATCTTCTCTGACAATATATGTAGGAACACAATTTTTTTAATCTCCTGATTTTGAATTCTTTAAAAAGTAGTAAATGAACAAATGATTAATTGACCAAAAAGGTTATACCAGGGGAAAAGATTTCAAACATTGACAGACTATTACTCTGACATATGGATCTATTTCTCATATTATCTACCCATGTGATCTTTTTTCCAAAGCTTTTTTGTGATTTTAAAGAGAGTATATTTCTTTTAGAAGTTAGTCCTTATAGGGATGATATGGTTCTTTGTTTTGTTTTCAGTGAGTTGTTTTGTGTAATATGAAAGTAAAAGGCAAACAAAATAGAAAATGTACTTGCCATGAAGACAAAGATTGATATACATAACCTTTCATGTTGGGTAGGGCTTAGTAGTGTGGTTATCGAGAATCATTACTGTTGAAAGAATGAATTCTGTGAGAGCATTTTGGCAGTGTATCTTAACATCCTTGAAAGGGTTTATACTTTTCCTAGCAATTTCATTTTTGATAACCTTAATGACATAAACAAAGATGCTGATATGGTTCATGTTAAAAGATGTTCATTAATTTTATTTATTATAATAAAGAATTAGAAATAAGTCAAATGTTCCATAGTAGAATATTGATGGAATGCATTATATAGTCATTAACAATCAAGTTACTGAAGAATAATTTTACATGTATATATTTCAATTTTTATTTTTATTAGTACATTTGTAGTACACAATTATATTCATCATGGGTAGCTGCTGCATGTATGTCACACATCTTAATGCTTTTCTCATTCCCTTCTTCTCTTTCCTTTGCACCTCCCTCCCTCACTCATTCCCTTTCTTTTTGTAAAACGTCTATCTCCCTGTTTTCCTATTATCTGTCTTTCATTTTGCTCATTAATTTTTTCATGTCAGACAAATAATGTTTTGACATCTGTATTGGGTAATACTATGTACCCCCAAGTCCTCATACTTTTGATGGGGCTGAGTCTAGTGCTTGTGTTTAGTTTGTTGTCTAGCCCTAGGATTGGCACACACCCAGGGGTGGAGCTGAGATACAGTGTAAGGGAAGGTGGGTCTTCCTCTTCCTTCCCTCTCACTCGCCAGCATGCCTTGTGGCTTGCAGCTACCATGAATGGTAGCCCCGCCACGCCCTGCTGACTTGGAGCCAACTAATGGACTGAAACTCCCAAGAAACTGTAAGAATAAACCTTTCCTTCCCTAATTTTGGGTGTCAGGTATTTTGGCTCCACAACAAGCGAAAAGTAACTAAGACAACATCATCACAAGGTTTAAGAAAGGCACATCTCATATAATGGTGTGTAAACCCAGTCATTAGATTTATGGACCACAAAAGAATCTGCAGAGTATTTTGAATGAGGTGGGGGAAATGTTAATCACATCATTTTAATATGAAGAGAGTTTATGGACATATGAAAGACAAAACTGCATATATGCTATGAACCTAATCTATTAAATAATATTAAAAGATGGAGATAGTAGAAGGAAGTTAAGTGCTTAGAAACTAAGAGAAGAAATACTGGAAAATATATCACAATGATTATTGTAGTTTTTCATGAGTACTAGGATTTTCAGTCATCAGTTGCAAATTACCTGAAAATTTAGTGGCTTAAAGCAAGCATGTTTTTATAGGTCATAATGTTGTGTGACAAGAATTCAGGCAGGGCTCAACTTCATGATTCTTTGGCTACACTTGACATTAATTGAGGTTATTTGGTGGTATTCACCTGGTAGGATAGGCTTTGTACAGAAAAGGATGGGCTTGACTATAGAGACTGCTCTTGGCCTCTCCAGCATGGCGGTCTTAGAGTAATCACACTTCTGAAGTGGAGGTCAGGTCTCCCAGAGAGATTGTTCTGGAGGAACTGGTGAAAGTTGAAATACTTCTTAGAGCCCAACCTTGGAAGTCGCAGAATTTTTGTCGATGAGTCCAGAACCAAGGGCTAAAGAATTACATTTTACTTTCCAAGGGGAGGAAAAGCAAAGAATTTATGACTCTGTTTATTCCACCTTAGATGAAATGACTAGTTTTTAAATTTTTTCTTTGTGTTTCTGTGGCACCTGTAATACAAATACTTTAATTTTTATATGTTGTAAAATTTCTTTAGATATTAAGTACATGACCTTGAATGAGTTTTGCATAGAAGAGTTAACATGAGTACTGGCATGGGGCCTTCTATAAATGTCAGCTGCCATCAATATTTATTTCTTATGCATTAAAATAGAAATAAATTGGCAGACTTTTTTGCAGTGGGTTATTTTCAAGCCATTAAAAGGTCATAATTTTGCCAAGGCAAACCAAACAGGTATTGCACCAGCAGTTGGCACTTAAACCGTCTTTTGAAAGCAGGAAGTTTGCCGTTTCAGGGAGCACAGGAAAGGCATGCAAGGTGGCAGCTGCGTGTGCAAAGGGCACGGTTCTAACGATGCATGGCGCATCTCAAGGTGTTTTAGTGTGGCAGAGTATGAATGTAAGGTACACATTTATGGAGCAAGGACTGACACTTGGGGTGAAAGATTTAAATTCAAGAGACAACCCAGAAGCAGAATACACAAGCCTTGTGACTGATTTGCTGTAACAGATTCTTACATTTAAAGTAAACAAAATTTAACGCTTTACCAGTTAAAAAAAATCTTAGTATCTACTATGATTCAGTTTTTTCCTTTCAACTTTTGTGTGAAAAGTACAGAGTTTAGAACAAGTAATAGACTACATGTGGATAAGTTTCTTTTTTGAACTAGAAAGCAAGCAAGCAAGCAAACTGGAGAAAATGACTGGCCAAGGCATATTTCTGGGTTTAAAAATAAAGTGATTTACATTTTCCTCCAGAAAGTCAATTGAACCAAACATTTGTCCATCACGTTAGAGTCACTACCCCTGCCTATTGAGCTTATTAAACTCCATTCTTTGTGCTTGAGCTCTTGTGTTCATGTGTCATATGGGTTCCACATCTGGTGACCAGTCTATGCTCTTTTGGGGAAAAAAAAACCACAAAACTTCCTTTGAGCTAGTATATAAATACATTTCTGTAGAATCTGCTACTGCCCTTGCCTGGGAATATCTGGGTCCCAAATTAAATGCGTAAAACCAAAGTTATATTACTTTTCAAAGATAGCAGTAACTAGATAGGACACAATACAAATTAGGTCTTTAAACTTATTGGCACGAGTTCATTTCTCTCAGTATATTACTTGCAGTGATCTCTCTTTGATGTTTTGACATATCTCTGAGATCATGGTTAAATACGGGAGCCAGGACTAGTACTGACTTGTACTGGGACAATCATTTAGAATCACTATTATGGGGGAATACTATTTGGAATAGCTTTTCTATTTTTAATGTATTTAATTGGTGTTGAAGTGCCAACCTTTTTTTTTTCCTGCTTCCTCCACAACTCTCATTAAAGTTGTTATCACAGTAAATTATTCAACTAAATAAAATTTTCAAATAAAAGTGCAAGTTCAAGATATTAGCAAGTATTTGTCACTTAGCATGTTTTAAATCTGTCATAGTGACCTACCATCCTACATATAAAAATTATAAACTTTTAAAAATAATTTCTTCAATCAAAACTTTGAGAGGAGTGTTGGAGCATGAACAGGCACAATGATTTTCTTTAGGCTGGCTAAATATCGTGTTGGTGACACAACCAGGATTCTACGTTGCAGGGCTGAGGTCTGTATTCTTTTCTTAACTCATTCAGTCATAGTTGCTTCTCTCACTGTTTTAGAACATGATTAAAATTTGTACTTCTTGCCTGTGTTAAAGAAACAAAGTGGGACTAGAGGAGAAGACATAATCCAGATGAGATGGTTGGGTGGAAACAGATTTTCAAAGTGTTAACTGATGTTGTGAAAAGCCATTTTAGTAATGAGCTTAATGGGAAAGCAATATGGTCAGGAAACTCACTGATATTGAAATTTGACTCTTTCAAAGTAATGTCAGGTCCACCAAGAACAAAGGCCACAGCGGGCAGAATAAGTCCCATGTGTTGCTGCACACAGTTCTCTGTTGTCCCTCTGCTGCCTCTTCTGGCAGCCGCAAGTGATGCGTAATGGTGCTTAGCTGGACAAGTCACAGTTCTACAGCGCTAGGGCTTTTCCCTGCTCCTGCTTTCCATGTCACCATCTTCCACTGAAATTTATCTGATTGTAGCCGGGCATAGTAGCACACATCTGTAATTTCAGCCCTCGGGAGGCAGAGGCAGGAGCATCACTCTGAATTGGAGGACAGACTGGGCTACAGGGTAAAGTTCAAGGCCAGCCTGTATTGCAAAATGAGACCCTTTCTCTCTCAAAAAACAAAAAGCAAAAAACAAACAAAAAATTTTACCTGCTTGTGCCCTCTTCTGGTTTATTTCTTGGAAATGCTGTTTTAATTGTAATCTGATTTTTCTTTCCCAGTGCTATAGTCTTGATTTAAAGTTTATATGAGTAATAAATAAAAATGTAAACAAGCAATCAATGCCATCTTCAAAAAATTTTGATCTCAAATGTGGGTGATGTTTATTAGATGGAAGTTCATAGCACAGATCACTTTTCTGAATACTGTTTATCTTATTGGTATAATTGGAGTGGGTTTTGGATGGTTCTGGGCTTTAGAGATACAGTGTCAGGTGTAGTATTTGGCAGGCTAGGAATATTCAAAACACAGATTTGGCCATTGCTGTTATTACTACTACTCCTGCTCTCTACCACTTACTCATTGGAGTTACTATTACTGCTCTGCTTCTTATTACCTCATTATTTACCAATATTTTAGGAATATTAGATTTTTCCTATAATTAAAATAAGCATTATAATACAGATAAGATTCATTTTTACTACATCCTACATAGATTTTGTTTTGCTTTGTTGAATGGAAAAAGAAGATAGTGTCTCAAATGCCTCTGCATGTAATGTATATCAGAGCTTTTTAGTTTCTTATATCAGTAAAGTATATTTACTTTTTAGGAGAATTCTTCTTTCTCTAGATCCTCAAGAGCAGAATCAATCAAAACTGAATCTTTATGTGTATGAAGCTGTACACAATACTGACTTACGATTATTATGCTATAACTGCTTTATTGTATCAAATTTTATAAAAGCTAGTATAACATTATATGCTATTATATAGGCTTTGAGTAGCTCAATAACTGATTACATTTCATGTAAGAATATTCTTTGAATTCCTACTTAATGTCAGAGAATATTACCACAAAGATACACAAGAAAGTATTGTTACTTATTTCAGAGAAAATTACCACAGACACACAGAAAGTACTGCTACTTATTTCAGCAAGTTAATTATTGAACAATTACTATGTGACTGATAAATCATTGTTCCATGTAGTAGAAATAGAGCCCTGAGTAACACAGAGTCCTTGCCTTCAAGAGCTTATGTTTCAATTAAGAAGGCAGAAGTAGACAGACCCATAAAGATAGGAAACATGTCAGAGTGATACGCATACCTGATAACGAGCTTCGAGACTGATCATATTGTCTGTACCATCTGTTCCATTGGTTGGTGCTCTTGCTGTACTGGCTCTTAAATAATTTGAGTATTGCTATTGATGAGAAGTGCTGTGATAGAAAATACAGCTGGGTCATGCAGATAATCAACAGGTGCTGGGGGAAGCTATCATATATGATGATCCGAGTGGTACAGTTTTAGAAAAGTGAGATTGAGTGGAGACCTGAAGGGCCAGGGATTTAGCTCATTGGCATAAGCGCCTGCCTGCTGGATGCGAGGTTGTGAGTTTGATCCCTGATACAAAAAAAAAAAAAAAAAAAAAAAGGTGGATACCTGAATGAAGAAGCCATGAGGCCATATAGGGATAGGGTGCTTCTAGGGAGAGGCTGCAGAAAGGGCAAAAAATCCTCCTTCAAAAGCAAACCAAAGAGGTTTGAAGCCACTGTCAGGTTGTACTTCGGTAGTGGAGGGGATGGCCTGGTGGTGTGCTGGGGAGGATGGCTAGGCAGAGTTTGAGGCATGGGGTGGGGGCGGTTCTGGTCATGGCAGTGGTGGTAGTAGTGAGGTGTAGTAACTGTTCTTAAATTAGTAGTAAAACTTAACAGACTTGTGTTAGTTTTAGTCTGAATAAGAAAATTTAAAGAGTTCTTTGATGCAAAGTTCTCCTGGTACTCTTTTATTGCTGTATTTGCCTATACATTTTTTTGTTTTGTTTTTGTATTTCTTTGTTTTGAAGATGACTTTTTAAAAAATCAGTACATGTTTGCAGTACGTAATGTTTGCATTCCTTGTGTGGAGTTGGTACAGGTACATAACACATCTTAATTCCTTTGTTCATCCCTTTTTCCCTCCCTTCCTTCTTCCCTCCCTATATCTTTTGATCTCCTTTCCATTTGTGAAAGATCTGTCTCCCTACTTTCTTTTATCTTTTATTTTGCACTTTATTTATAATTTGGATTTCTCATATAAGAGAAACCATGTGATATTTAGGCTTCTATGTCTGATTTATTTCACTTAATATTATGGCCTTGAGGTGGACTCATTTTCCTATAGATGAACTCAAATTTATCTTTTTGATGGCAGAGTAGTACTTCGTTATATGTAAATGACACTTTTTAAAAATTCATTCATCTATTGATGACATACAGGCTGCTTTTATGATTTAGCTATTATGAATTGTGCTGCTGTACATATTGGTATGTCTTCTTTCAGCCTGAGCTATCATGAAATTTTTGTGTATGAACTCTGAAAATATTTCTCCTGGAATTTTTGCAAGGTTTCTATAGATAGACTTTGGAAAACCACATTCCTTTGGTTTTAAATTCAGGCCCCTGTTTGTCAGATGTCACATTACTGAAGAGAAATGAATTAAGTTAGAGGCATTTTTTCTTCCTCTATTTCAAAGATGGTTTGGAGTTTCTGTTTTGACCCTGTGCATCTTCAGAGGGATTTTTTTTGCCTATGTACCTACAGCAATAAAGCAAAAGGATAATGATCTTGAGTTCTTTCTTTATTAACCTCTTTATGCTTATGCTAGATATGATCATACCTAAAACCTTTTGTGCCATTGGGTTGTCTTTAGACATAAAATGTATTAAAAAGTAGTATTTTTACATGAAGCTTACTAATTTTAATCATCATTATTAGAAAGTTTTCTGTGTTCCAGATATGTTTCCATACACTTAATTTATCATTATTGCTGAAGTTTGTTCATATTTTAACAAGTAGAATAGTTTCTTTCTTTCTTTATTTTATTTTAAAGATAGTAAAATCCAACAAAACATAACAGAACAGAGTCAATCAAAACAAAGCAGTAGAACTGGTACAGAACTTCAAAGAAAGATACTGTGAGAACAATAGCTACTATAGTATATCTTGTTATTTTCAGAATAGTTGAGCATTCTATCAGGTATAGTAAAATCAAACCAAAAACAAAACACAATAAAACCAATAAAAACAGGATATGAAATAAAGCATAAAAAAATCAATCAGGATAAAGCTAAACAATGAGAACAATATTGGGCCTCAAAGAAAAGACAGAAGAGAATCCCCCATATTTGCTACATTGCATACTGTCATCTTCCCAAGAGATGCTCAGACTGCTGACCCCAGGCCTGCAAAATCAACCAAACAATACAAGCATTTAGTTGCTTTATGTACCTTAGTTGCTATCAACTTAACTGGTCCTTTGAATCAGCAGGTTGCTTGGGGCGGCGGGAGGAGGATGTCCTTGATTCTTAGCCCACACGCCGGTAGGCGTACAGGAGGCACATCTTTCTCTTCCTGGAGTCCACACTGGTCTTACACTCACCAGGAGGGCAGGCTAGTTGTCTTCTGGTTGGAATCTCTCTGACCCAATGTGGTGGGTTCTTGAGAGGCACATCTCTTTCTCTTCCTGGAGTCCACGCTGGTCACCAGTTTCTTTATTTTTGACAGTATACATATTGGCTGAATAGTTTCCTTGGCCACCTATCTACCTGCACATAGCTAACTGTTTGCTTTTCTTTTGTATAGAATTTTTTAAAAGTCAACTGTATTTGTTAACAGAAGAAGCAAATACACTGGTTAAAAAAATTATGATGTAGGGGGCTGGGGGTTTGCCTCAGTGGCTTAAGCGCCTACCTGGTAGGCTTGAGGTTGTGAGTTCAAACCCAGGTGCCACACAAAAAAACAAAAAATATGATGTAATCATTGTGAATGAGTTAGGGTTCACTTGGGAAGCAGAACATGCATGGCTCATTTAATTTCCTTTTAAGCACTGCCATTATGTCGAGAGAAAAACTAGTGCCATGTAACACTTATATAAAAATAACTACTCTAAAACTCCATGTATAATATGAAGTTTTTATAATGTAATGAATATTAGTCCTTTGTCCATAATTCTGATCACCTCTGCCCTACTACACACTCCTCTCACTATCACTTTAATATTTTATTGTGTTATTCTTCATTTACATGCCAGTAGGTTTTTGCTCTCTACTAATAATTTGCATGCTTTTTCTAGCCTTCCTTGGACTGTGTGGTTGTTTTGGAGAATGTATTGGTTAGAATTCTCTAGATGAACAGAGTCAATAGAATGTATCAATTTGTATAAGGATTTATTAGGTAGGCAAGGTGATATATTAGGTAGGCTTACAAGAGTGTCTATAAGGCTATCTGCATACTCGAGATCCATAGACTCCAGTAGCCACACAGACCAAGAAGCTGGGAGCCATGGAACAAGAGGGTCATAAACAGCACCAGCCTGAGACCAAGGGCCTGGAAGCCCCCTCGAGAGGCTGTTGTGAGTCATTGTTGGAAGGCTAAAGAAAGAGACCTGAATGTCCAGAGGCAATAGCAGCAAAAGACATACTGCCCAGCTGAATGGAGCACTACAAATGCATAGCAACTTTCTCTTTCTTTCCCATTTATCTCATCCAGGCTATGTGCCTGTTGTGTGGTGCCACTCACAATCAGGGTAGGTCTTCCCCCTCACTTTGCTGGCCCACATACCACTTACCTCTGGAAACACCTCACAGACACACCCAAAAGTGTGCTTTACTAGTGTGCTAAATGTTTCTTAATACAGTCAGGTTGACGTATGATTATG
>RJWM01044446.1:0-13269 GCA_004363535.1 Dasyprocta punctata | reverse complement strand
TTGATAGTGAGCAGAATGATGATAGAATCTGAAGATACTTTTCATCTTTTACGAAAAATTCAATCCTTTACAATAATGAAAATCCATCAACTGTGGGGTATAGCAACCCATAGACAGATGAAGAATTGTACTGTCCTAGTGACCATCAGCATAGCACAGTATTTGACGGAAGCCACGTTTTGTTATATTCAGGTAGTCAAATTTGTTTTGGAGGAATAATTATTTTTAATTTTTAACATGTTATTATTAACTAGCCATAAACTCTCCTGCACTATTGTTCCTGAAATACTTTCTTTAAAGTAAATGTCTTCTTTAAAAAGCTAGGACTATTCATTTGTTACCTTCAGCACCCAAGAAAGTGTGCTTTAATTAACAAATGCATTATACAAATTGCACTGATCTTAGTTTTGTGCATGAAAGGGACTGAAATTTGTTTCACCAAGGAAGCTAAATCAACACAGAGAGGCTGGGTGCAGGTATATTAGCATTTCAGAGGCTGAAATGTCACAACTTGTTTAACTAAACAAAGCTATAATGTACATTTCAGAAAACTGTCAGGAATGAAAATCAATTTTGTATTTGAACTGAATTCAAATAAATCCAGTACCATGTGTCTGTACTGTGCATGTTCTTCCTGAGATTTCTAGGAATTATTTGTAATAAAAGTCTTACTTAAATTTGTTTGGAGAGATGTGTTCATTTGCCACTATTCTTAAAATGAAAAGTATGGCCCTAGAGATTTATGGAAATAGTTTGTTCTCAAAAGAGACTATTATTGACCTTCTATATTTTCAATTCCTATTTAGGTGGAATAATAAAATTTTAAACTTTAACCGTAAATGTACTCATTGTTTTTGGGAGATGGGCTAAGTGAATTGGTAATGGTATATACAGTCTAGTGTCAGATTATTCAATGACTGATAAAAATGGCAGATATCAAGTAAAGCATACACTTGGTGTTTCTATGAAATGATGGAATAAAAATTGATTTTTATGGGAAATCTAGAAAGTTCAGGAATTAGGATAACTATTCAATCTTGAAAATTTATATTTTTATCTTTTCTGAATCTTAGGAAGAGGTAAGATACTGGTATAGTGTTATACTATTTGAAAGCTAAAATGCTGATGAAAAACATAAAGTCATTCTTCATTTAAATGATAGAATTTATTTATTTTTTATTTATTTATTTTTTTTTTTGTGGCACCGGGGATTGAACTCAACCTCGCAGCTGTCAGGCAGGCGCTTAGGTCACTGAGCCAAACTCCCGGCCCTGGTTTTTTGAGGCAGGGTCGCACTATGTAGCTCAAGCCGGCCTTGTGCTCACATTGTAGCCCAAGCCGGCCTCGAACTCACAACGCTCCTAAATGTAATTTTTTGAGTAAAAATGAATTTATAAAATCTGAATTTTCAAATCTGTTTATTTGCTGCACTAGCTTTAGGGTAAAGCATTCTTATTCTTCATTAAAACATATAATGTAAGTCCCTCATAATGAAAAAAAAATTAAACAACTAAAATTGTAGAACTACAGCATCACATGATTGCAGTAGGAATCATTCTCAAAATAACTAGTAATAGCAATCTCTGTTGTATAATATGAACTGTGAACAGTGCTCTCAGGTCCAGAAAAAATCCTGCAGTCTCCATGAGGGCCATACATTCTGTTATGTTTCCTATCTTTTGTATCAAATGTACAAGGAGTAGGATTTAAAACACTTCAATAACTTTCTAACTTATTCCAGATTTATTTTCTTTCCTTTGCCTCCTCCTTCTCTGTCCTCTTGTATGTTCAGTACAGTAAAATTTTGGTTTACAAGCGTAATTCATTCTAGAAACTATTAAAGCCGTTGTGTATCAAAGTGAATTTCCCCATAAGAAATAACGGAAACTCACGATTCATTACAGAACCCAAAAATATTCATATAAAAATGATACAATACTGTAACAAAATACAAAATGATAAAGAAAATGCAAAATATAAAGAAAAATAAATAAATAAATCTGCACTTACTTTGAAAACCTTTGTGGCTGATGTGAAGGAGACAAGAGAAAGGGTTATTGTGTAGGGCAACTTTTACTATCACTGATAGGATCACTGCTATCTATTGGCGCAATGGAATCTTTTTTCATGAAACTTTAACAAGGAACCTATTCAATGACACTGGTTTTTGCCTCCTTTGAGGATTTCATGGAAATGTGACATTGCATTTTTGTTAAAGGGGTTCTTCACTCACACTACTATAGCTTTATTCATGTGGTGCTTTTCTATAAAATTTTGCACTGTTTCTCACATTTTACTTCTCTCTCTGTTCTGATTTAAAATGAGAGATTCTTCTGCTTTTTTCTCTTCTTCCTCTGTTGACAAGATCTGTTTCATAACCTCTTACTATTGGGAGATAATCACCTACAATCCCAAAGCAGGGAAGAGGGGATCACTGGCTCCATTGTGACCGTGTGACATTTGGTGTCATGTACTACTTGTATTGCGAGACAATGCTTGTTTATCAAGTTAAAATTTACTAGAAATGTGTGCTTGTCTTGCAGAACACCTACAGAACAAGTTGTTTTGTTTTGTTTAGAACAAGTTATTTATAATCCCACATTTTACTGTACTTTAAGCTTCCTTTCATCTGTGAGTGATTAAATCCGATTCTTTTCAGGATTCTAAGTAAAGCAATAGTATGAAGTCATTGACGAAATTAAAATGAAAAAATGGTAATGACTCTCCAGTGACCCTGCAAAGAGAATGTTCACATGCACACACTTAGCATTATAAAAAAATTTATTTGAAGATCTGAATTGGGAATGTGATCCACAATCATTTTTGGCCTTGATTAAACTATGAGATCACAGGTCACACTATTTCTGTTGCTTAAAAGATTAACTCCCTAAGTCACTGGTGGCTGATTCTAGTTGATTTGTTCTAATTTACTGATTATATCATTTGCCAAAATACCTCACTTCCCTTTTAAAAGGAGGGTAATAATTTATTTCTTTCCTAAACTAGTTAGCTGAAACGTATTTACTTTGGAGTGTTAGTTTCCTTGTTAATCTTGAATTTAGTTCCTCTGAAGATACGCATACAAAATGTGTATGTCTGTGGATATGTGCATATACATGTATAAATACCTATATATATATATGTAATCTCAGAAACTTTACAGTTGTGAATAAAATACGTTTTCTTTTTGTAGTATGAAGATTCAAAGTCAGGGCCTATACATATGCTACCATTGAGCCCTAAAATTTTCATAAATTGTCTTTATGTCAATGACTTTACATCCGTTCAATTTATAGCATAATAATCAGTAGCTAACGTTTCTTCCCATTCTTTACATTACCATCATGGTGGGTAAATATACCCATTCTGTACTTTTCTAATGAAATTATGTACTTTAGCATAATGGTAGATGGCTGTGCATCTCAGTCGCTGCACCAAGCAGACACAGGAAGCAATTTTTGTGCTCACCCACTTGGTACAATGCACAACAAAGTGTGTGCATGTGTTCAAAAATGTGAAATTGAGATTTTTACCCACAATAATGCCCTGTGTAATATTGTTGTGTATTTCTGGTTATCTTGGGAATAAAATACACTCATACTATACTTTTGTTATGTAATATGTACTTTACCATAATGGAAGCTGAGTGGCTCACAGTAGACGCCAGTGGGGAAAACAGGAACCCATCTGTGCATTCCCCCATTTGGCAGACAAAGAGCAAGGTGTGTACAGGACCTCCAAAGCAGCAACAGGTGAATTTCGCCCATGAAATAAATGCTCAGTGTTAAATTTCTGTGCATTTAGAATTTGTTTTCAAAAATGTTTTCTTTTGATTTTTCTTGTAGAATTAGCCCAATTCAGTACAATGACACATGAAGGACCAGATTTGCACTTTTGGGAGGAGGTTAAAAGTAAATCATCAGGTAACTCATGGACCGATGATGATGATGATGACGATGGTGATTCTGACCTTAACATGAGCTAGAGTTCCTGTGACAGTGAAATGGAGAAAGAATTGACCAATACAGACATAGGGAATGAAGATGTCTTTCATTCAGATAAGGAAGTAAATAACAATGTTGGGTATATATTTGAATAGTCAAAATGCACCAAAGTGGTCATATGTACCTGAATAATCTAATGTTAGAGCTAGGTCCAAGAATGTAATTAGGTCCTTGGCAGGAGTGAAACCCATTGAATGGAATTCCAGCACTTCAATTCAATGTTGGAAATTGTTTGAAACAGGCAATATGCTACATGATGCTGTAAAATACCCAAATGGTGAAATACAAGTAAAATGTTCTATACACACCAATAGTCATACTCAAAAATGTGTTTAATATGACACTTCACTATCTGAACTAAAATCATTCATAGGTCTGCTGTACTTAGCAGGGCTTTCTCATGGCAATCACAGGGATGTAAAAGACTTACAGAGAAGTGGTGGGTATGGGTTGAGGTTTGTAGAATAACAATTATACTGGGGAGATTTGATTTCCTTCAAAATTACTTGAGGTTTGATGACAAAACCACCCACCAAGAAAGAAAAATAACCTGTAATCTTTCATAGGGTGCTATCTTCTTACTGCTTGAGAATTTTGTTTCAAAATGTCAATAAATTTACACATCATCCTAATACATGATGACAGATGAACAGCTTGCAGTGTTCCTTGGTTGCTATGGCTTTAGGCACTATTTGCCAAATAAACCTTCAAAATACAATATAGAAATATATGCCCTAGTAGATTCAAAGACATATTATACCTTTAATTTAGAAATTTATCTTGGAACTCACTCACCATGTCCTTATTTGTGCAGTAATAAACCTAATGTTGTAAAAAGACATTGCTCCTAGCTCCCAGCCTAATTAGAATATGACATTTGGTAATTGGTTTAACAGTTACTCATTAATATTACACTTGCTAACAGAGCACAGGTTGGCCAGCATAAGAACGATATGCCAGAACAGACCAGAAATTCCCAATGCAATGTTGCAAGTTCAAAATAAAGAACTGTAAAGTACAATCTTTGGATTTCACAGAGATAAAATATTGGCTTTGTATATTCAAACAAACAAACAAAGCGGTGCTCCTGTTGGCAACATTGCACCAGATGCCAAGATCAACAGAGAAAACTCAACAAAAATGAAGTCAGAGATTATAACTTTTTACAATAAAACCAAAGGCTGAGCACATGTTGTTGGTGAGTTATGCAGCAACTATGATGTCACTTGAAACACAAAGTGTTGGCATGTGGTCACGTTTACTCAATCCTAAACATGCGTGGCATAAATAGCTTCATAGTTTACAAAGGAAGTAACAAGTGAAAAATACCACAGAGAAATTTTCTTAGAGGATTGGGACTGGAACTGATAAAAGATCATTTACAAAAGACAAAGAATGAAATGTTTCTGCCCAAGGAACTACACAAAATATTTCTGGAGCAGATTGATGAGCTCATAGGTGAACACGCAGGTATAACATCACAAAGATCTTCTATGACAACAGGAAAATCAAAAAGATGCCAATGTGTTCTAAAAACAGGACAGAAACACAAAACATATGTGTTATCTGTATAAGCGACACTTATTCGTGAAACAGGTGGAAGATTACCTTGGAGCTGACAATTGAAGCAAATATTATTTTTATGGTAGAATGTATTTTCATTGTAGTTCACATATTTATTTATTTCTCATGTTATCTTTTAGTTTTTATAAGCAAGTAAACAGCTGATGTGAAAATGTTGATATTTATTCTAGGTACTCATTACATATTTGATATTTTATTATATCTTATTGGTATCTTATTTCTCTTCTAAACGCACACTGTAAAATATAATAAGAAGCTCCTGGTAAAAGAGGAAGACGAGAGGTGACAAGAATGGCCTGCCAACCAGGAAAGAAAAGCTAAGCACACGTGTTGACAGTGTGACACTTGTGTAAAGAACATGTAGTGGTCATATGTGAACACCGCCTTGGGTGTCAGAATTGAAGCAAAGCTTATTTTTCTTGTAGGGTTCTATTGGTATTTTCATTGTAGTTCATATAGGAATTTATTTCTGTTATTTGTTAGATTTTGTAAACAGTTGATGCTGAAAACGTTTGTTTATTCTAAATACACAATACATATTAAGAATTTAACGCTTTATTTTATTGATATTTTTATGTTCCTGCTAACTACACACTGTATAATATAATAAGGACCACTTGACAGAACAGTAAGAACAGCGAGATGTCCAGTATGGCCTACAACAAACACAGGAAAGCAAAACATATGTGCTATCCGTGTAAGCAATAAGTGTGTATAGGATGTGTTGTTTTCATAAGTGAAGACATCCTTCAGTGTGGTAACTGAAGAAAAGATTATTTTTGTTGTAGAGTTCTTTCATTGTTGCACCGTATTTTCACTGTAGTTCAACAGGAATTTATTTCTGTTACTTTTTAGGTTTTGTAAGTAAAAACAGTTGATGGTAAAAAGTTTGATGCTTATTTATAAACTTTCAATAATACAAAAAATTCAATACTTTATTTTTGATATTTTTCTGTTAAGCACACATTGTTTAATATAATAAAACTCAAATTTAAAATTGATAGTTTATCAATACAAATACTTCTAAAAAAATAAAGGTGAGTATTATACATCCCCTTCAATTCAAAATTGTTCATTTAACTCAAAATTGATGCAATGCCCCAATTAATTTCTTTAGTTTTTCTTCAAGTTTGTTGTCATCTATCATTTCAGCTGTGTTCCTTAGGTTTTTTTTCTTTTTCTTCTTCTTTTTTTGTCATGCTGACATAGAGACCACTAAAAGATGTAGGGCAGGCAGATTGCTGGGCCCTTAGCATGCTGTTTATTGGAAGTACAATTTGTGTTTTCTTCTGAGGCAGTTAGGAATTTAAGAGCAATTTTGGTTGAAAACTGTCACTCTTCCCTTGGGCTCATAGATGCCTAACAATTAATCAGAAACAGAATAAATCTTGACCTTTACCTGGTATCTTTCATTACCTTAAAACCTTGGATTCATTCATTTTTCGATTTCCTATATACAGTGTAAGAACACTCATCATTTAAAGAGTGTCTATCCAAAAGTTGGGAAAACAATCTGGACCTGAATTGACATAATCTGATCTCCTTCAAGACTGAATGCAAAAAGATGAGAGACTTACAGAGACATTCCACTGCACCCAGAAATCTTCAGTCGTTGTTCTAATTTCTGTGATCACCTATCATCCAGGAAAAGCATAGGTTCACAGAACTCAAAGTACCACAGAAAGAGAACATCTTTTCATGGGAATGGAATTGTCCTTCAAGCTAAGAGAATTCTGGAGATATAAATCGCAGGACTAAGGCAATGATCGAGCTGACAAACCTTGTGCCACCTCAGCTTCTACTTAAAAGTTGCTTCTTGCTTTTGTGAGTGAGCCAGTCTGGTCCTCTGTATTAGAGTGTGCACATTCCAGCTGCCAAAACTGGAGTCGTTTACCAGTTTTTTTTTTCTTATTCTCCTTTTTTACTCACCTTTGATAAGGGTTGGCTTAATCTTTGTCAGCTCCTCAAGCTTAAATCACTTACTATATTTAAAAATTTCTCAATAAATTCATGCTTTAGTTTTAATTTTCATTAGCACTAACATTGAGGACCCAAATTTGTGGGTGACACTGTACCAGTATAGTCATGTTAAAAGGGTGTCATGTAAGGAGTGCTTGGTCAAAGAGTGTGTTTTATGGACAATATAGGGAAGGGAGAGAATGCTACTTCACTTTAAGGAAATCCTTGATAAAAAGCAATATATAGGCAATATATTTAGTAGAGGTAAAAGGTCACACATACAAGCAGCACTTCAACTGTTTCCTTTATTCTCTTAAATATGCAGCGAATCAATAGGGTTTGATCCAGGTATATTTAGCAATTTGAGAAATAAATTGAAGTTGTATTTTTAGGAACCAAAACAAGAACACGAAGAAAAATGGGTTCGAGAAGTTATTCACCCCTGGGATGAAAATCAAGCTCATGGAAAATCGACATGGGTATCTAAAACCTGAAGTACTCATGACATTCACATACACAATTCAGATTTTCTGCATTTTAATGGTCTCTCTGGGATTACAATCAGCAGATTTTAAATTTAGGAGAATAATTTAGCAAAACATAGCATCGGTGAGACACAGTGTGAACTACAAGCTTGAGGAAGTTCATATTTCAACATTAGATAGCACTATATTTCTTTCAGTGATGTCACATCTTTATGAAGCTGGGTTTTCATTGATTACTCTGATAAAGAAAGAGTCCATAAAAATCAATATGGAATAGGAAATGAAGGTGGCAGCAGCCAATCTGATTCTAAGGTTTGAGGAACTGCAGGAACACAGATCCGTTCAGACTTTCAGTGATTTCATAATAGTGGTTATGTAAAAATGAAGTAGTTTTAATTTATGAGTATTTTTTCCAAAGATCATAAAATTCTTATGATATAAATTACTGAGATGTTTCAACCTTGTCATTTAATTTTTAAGATACAAAGGTGTTTGAATCTATTTCATAAATAGAATGATAATAAATAGAATTGATTTTATTGACACTTGAACTAGTTGAATCTATATGAATTTCTAAGAGAACAATCAATAAAGTGCAAATGACATTCCAGAAAGTTTAGTTCCAGTGTGGATATATGTGCATGTGTATAATTCCTGAACTCTAGCCAAATACTCCCCAGTTCCCCAGTCTTTACTTATTAATTAACTGCAGTCAAGTTTTCCTCATTATGTAGTTTAGCAGTACAGTTTCTACTTCTGGAATGAGATTGACAAGGCCATAACATTGTACACATAGGACAAAAAACACTTAGTGATTTTGTTCTGAGAAGACCAATTATCAGGCAATGAGGCTTGGTGAAGAAACTTCATAGATGTCAGAGTAGCATGTCATTCTTAGATCAAGTCAATTGTGTGACAAATAATCCCCATCGGGGTTTTCATCTCACATTATGTGAAAATTATGTTGATCTCTAGAGTGCAATGCCTAACCAATCATTGGTTACCTGTCCCTTCACCACCATAAAAAGTCTTCACTCTTAAATGTGTAGCTTCAATTCCAATGCCTCCTGAAGTCCTTTATTAACCCCCAGATACCATTAACTCAGACTTTCTTTTTGCACCCAATTATAATACTTTTATTATCAGCATATAGGAACTTTTCCTTAGTTTGTAAATTCATTAAAATGGAGTGAGGGAGAGAGAAAGAAGGGAAAAACGATTTAAAAAGAGTTGAAGAAAAAAATGTAAAGAGAGCTTTTGCAAATACAAAGGGGAAGAAATGTTGGAGGGAGCAGGAAGGAATGGGTGGGGAAGCAGACAAAAAATAAGGTACAAGAAGAGCTATGTACATGTACAAACTCCTTACAATAAATGCAATCATCGTGCCCTGCAAACATGTACTAATAAAAAAAAAGGCAAAGAAGCAAGAATATTCTCAGGAAACCTTTGTCATATTTTTCTAATAAGCTTCATTATCTTAGGAGTAGCCACAAACTTAATCATCCTTCTTCTTTTGTGTAAAAAAGATACCATTAACGAATTATGATTGTTGCTCATTGCAATTCTTCTGAATCTTAAAGGATGCAGAGACAATGAACATTATTCTGTGACAAAGCAGGGTAGAGAATAAGGTCCCCCCTGTAAGCCTGACTGGTGTTGACCACTGCCTTGTTGGAGAGAAATCAATATTTTAGCACAAGTGTTACATATGGTACAACTGTTCACTCCAAATATGAGTTGGTAAGCTGAATTTTATCATACTTTAGCTACACTAACATCTTCATGTAAAATTTTTCAGAAGAAAACATACAAGCATGATATAAAATCTATAATAGTTTAGATATAAATGTCTCCCCAAATCTCATGTATTCAGAGGTGAAATGTAGGCATCCTGTACTCATCAATGGATTAACCCACTGATGACTTCATAGCTGATTGTGCTGTTAGAAAGTGCAGCCCATCCTGAACACACGGGTCACTGACCTGAAAGGGAATACTCTCATTGCAGGCTCCTCCCCTCTCTGATTCCTGGCTGCCACTGGTCTAGCAGCTTTCCTTTGCCATGCCTTGCATGACACCAAATGTCTTAGAGCCAGTCAACAATGGACTAAACCATGAGGCAAAATAAAATCCTTCTCCCTTAATTTGTAAGTGTTGGGAATCTTTGTTTCAATGACAGGAAAGCAACTAAATAAAATGTAACACAGAATGCCTGAAGTATCCCCACAAATTAATTCCATCTCCAAATCATTGAAGTTTGTGTTGTTACTGAAATAAGAATGAGTTTCAGGTTGTTATTGAAAAACTATGCAGAGGTTGCCACTAACTCGATGTAGTCCTGGGGTCTACACTCCCACGGAAAGCGTCTATGGCAGAGCCACTGAACATCATTTTTTTGAGATTCTGTTAACACAACAGTATCTCATTTATGGAGTGTTTGCTACAGCACAGGGCAGACACAGAGTCAGTGGACCTGGTCAATGCATGGTAAGGAGCATAGAAAGTCCTGAAACTATGGTGGCCTAGATGATGCCATGTCACTCTACTGTTTAAAACACTCTGGCAGCTTTCCCTACCATTTAGAACAAAGTACAAATTCCTCACCCTGGCTTCCATGGCAGTATATTATATACTACTTATTTTTCTAACTTTAATCATTCTATAAATACTGAGTGCCTGCATATTCCAAACATTAAGCATGCATAAGTGACTACCACAAATCCCGTCTACATGGTGTTAACATGCTGATGTACAGTGAAGATACAAATATGTATGATAAACAGAACATTGGAGATGTGCAGGCTATTGAAAGAAAATGTTGGGGAGACTTAACACAGGGATTGATTATTTCAGCACAAAATGGTTCCACAATTTTTTCTATGAAGGGCTGATAATATTTTAGGCTTTGCAAGCAATATAAATTGTTATACATATTCACCTTTGCTCTTGGCACAGAGGAAGCTATATGTAACTTGTTAATGAATGGACTTGATTGTGCTTTAATAAAAACTTTATTTGCAAGATCAGGCACTGGACTGATTTGGCCCAAGAACCACTAATGTGTGAACTTTTCATGGCAGTATTAAATGTTTACTGGAGGATGCCTCATGGAGAAAGTGAATTTGAGGAGACACTTGGACAATTCACATCACTTTCTTGAGTTTCACACAATTCATGGCTCACTGGTCTTCATGGTATCAGTAATCAACATTAAGTTTATGTTGCCTTTGGGGCTTCATAATACCTAGACCTTCTACCTGAACTTTCTTCTCCAGATTATGGAAATTTATTTCATCTTGTTCTCAAATTACATGTCTATGTCACCAAACCAAATATCATCTTCTTAAATGACCTTACCAAAGATTTTATCCAAATAAGCATAACATATTTAAATTACTCTTAGTTCCATAGTCCTGTATAGCTTTGATAATCTTCATCACCATGTATGTTTCATATGTTCATTTGTTGGAAATCTTTGTTGTTTCTGAGTACAGTACCAAAATTCCACTAGGCAAGTTGGTCTTTTTTCTCATTTCTAGCATATGCTTAGCACTAAGAGTAGTGTTTCGAACTAGGTAGATACTTAATAATTCATTAAATAAATGACAATGTATTTTGCTTCTAAAAATGTAGTCTCTAGCTCCAACAAATTTTTATCATAAAAGATTGAAGTATTTGTTACCAGATCTTCTAGATTTTCAAAAGAAGCTAAAATCTAGAAATGTTATGTGAAATGTCTAAATTTTTAATTTTAATTCAAAGATGTAAAATTCTTTGCACACCAAATTGACTATTTCTGAAAACAGTTATCTGGGAATTCTGCTGTATACATTCAAGAGTTAGACCAGTTTGTGTTTTTATTTGAGTCTTTTATACAGAGTACACTATGAAAGGTGACATGTGTGGTTAATAGCTAGGTAGCATTACCACTCATATATCTTGATTTCCTAATATTACTCTATGCCTCTAAGAATTTCACATCTCAAAATCGTTTTTTACTTTAGAAGCAACATGCTCTCCTAAAAAAATGTTTACAAGTTTTGTGCATAAACTCTCAAAATTGTATCAGTCTATGAATTTTGTTTTTCAGTTCACAATCTTCATTTGGTTTTTCTCTAGGGGGGTGAAATATCCAAATCTTTGGATCTACGTGGCATAATTTTCAAGTAAAATAAGTCATAAAAGCTCATATTTCATTGATTCGACACCTATCTACAGTAGATATTTAATAAATGCATATTGTTAAATGAATAAACAAAATCCATATTATGGTATTGAGAAAATGGGTATAACTAAAATAAACATATTTTGAGCAACTTAGTCTTACTGGAGAAACAACTTTACTCACAGTAATGAATGTCAAAAATCTAATATTTTACCACAAGTTCCATATATATGAGTTGTAGTTGAATCTGTAATGAATGACAAAATAGAATGACCTGGGGGTCTCATTTCTGATTATGCCATTAAATACTAATTGCAAATAATGTTTCTTTAGCTATTCAGTGAATATCATGCATTTTACATTTATTACTAATGTTTACTTTAAAAAGAAATCAATTTTATCATGCTCATTTTCTGGGTCAAACCACTGAGTCACATATAATTTGTATCCCGTGTCTAGGGTCACAAGGACAGTGAAGAGCATAGACAGAGTTTGAGTTCTCAATCAAGCTCTCTTTAACTACTTTCAAGATGACTAACACTTTGCCTACAGTGAACTAATAAAAGCATTACTCTGAGAGTCATTGTCTCAACCACATTACTAAAATAAGCCATTGTATTTCATTATTTTTTTCTTTAAAAGCACAGTGTCATTGGACAAAAATCTGTAAATCAAAAGACTCTCCTAGCTATAAAATAGTTGACAGAAGTCATGGAATGAATGAAAACAACTTCTATCCTGCTCTTTGTATCACATTTCTTTTTCTTTTTTTAATACTTACATGTTCTCAGTTCTCTCAAGTTATTTACATATTGGTGTTGGCCTTACTACTGTGATTTGTTCTAATACTATATGAAGCATGAATATTCCTGCAAAGTCACTGTCTTTGTGATTGACTCTGTCATCACAGTACACCACATACTGGTGAGAATCTGGGGTGAGAGCCTTCTGGTCTGCCAGTGACTTCAACTGTGAAACCCTAAAAGCAAAACTGATATTAAAACTTTTGTCAAAGCAAAGGCACTTCAGCAACAAATAAATGTGAAACAGTCAATGTTTCAGTCTCTTGAGC
>RJWM01044445.1:0-13264 GCA_004363535.1 Dasyprocta punctata | reverse complement strand
GAGACCAAAATGATCTCATTTTCTAGATTTTTGTACTATACTTGTCTCACATATTTTTCTTGGTACATATTTGATTTATGTTATTTTCCACCTAAATGGTAGGCTTTGGGATGAGAGTTTGAAAAAAACTGAGAATACTTAAATTGTGTCATTCAATAAAACATGCTTTCTGCAAGCCACACAATATCTTCTAATGAGTAACTAACAAACGTGTGTATTAATTCCCACTGTGGGCCAATCTGTGGCTGGATCAAGGGCACATGTATTGTGAGCACAATAGGAACCCTAAAGATTTACAGAGTCCTTATAAGGAAGGAGTTCACTTTTATCAAATACATGTTATATAGATTGTTTTTCATACTTTGTCCCATTTGATTTTCCTAACCTGTCAGACTTTTACAGATAAAGACGATCAAGCTCAGAGATACTAAATGACCTGGTGTAAATAGTAAACAGAAAAGCCAGAATTGGCACTCATGTTTGTTTTGTTTCTCAGCCTATGTTTGTTCAGACTTCTTCCTTCTGTCAGAGCTATTTTTTAAAAACACAAAAAGTATGGAAAGCTTTATAACTCTGCTTTAAAATTAATTCTTGTTTCTTTATTTTGACCAAAGATATAAGAAGAAATAAGTGGCTTACTGATGTCTAAGGTCAACCACATTGACCCGTATACCCTTCAAAGAAACTGTTAGAATTCTATTACCATTATTGATTAGATCTTAATGATATAGAAAGGAGAAAAACAAATTTTCACAAGGTTATTCAAACTCAGTAATTACTGAGTCTGTGCTATTGGTTAGCTATCGTTATAATATACACGTTATATATGTCTTATATGTAATATTTTTCACACAGGCACTAACCACAAAGTAACTCTAAGGAGAGACATTTCCAAATCTGTTTAGTACCCAGGAACATGTACTGAAGTTCAGAAAGTTAGGTAATTTGTTCAGATACACACTACTAATAATGTAGAATTGGTATAAAAACACAGATTGTGGCTTGAAATACAGTGATCTTTCTATTATGTCTTGTTTTATTCCCATCTTTGGAACATATCTGTTAAAAATTTAATGGAACCTTGCTTTGAAAGAGAGAAATATTTGTGTGGTGTTCCCTTCCTTTAGAAAAGTATGATAGTGGTTGTTAATTTCTGTCTGTAACTGTACTTGAAATATTGACTGTGTCTGAGTTTTCATACTTGTAGCAAGCTCAAACCATATGGGGAATAATTATTTTAATTATGCCCCAAATGAAGCATTTGTAATCTTAATTTCTTGCTGTTTATCACTTGAATTCACCTGTTTGTTATTTATGTTGTGTTCATTCAGAGTTTATTTATTTATTTTTTTTAGGTAGAGGATGTATCAACATTCTTAATCTTTGTCAGATCCATTGGCAGGCAGATTTATAGTAATGTTTGGTTAGTTGCTTAGGGGACAAAACCAAACAGCATATTGGTTGTGTTATGTTGGGCTTTGTGGTTTTACAGTTTAAGAAGTCCAGTTCTTGTTTAATAATGTGCAACCATTTCTGTTCTAAAAGTTTTCCTCTATATGTAACCAGTGGTTTAAAGAAGTATTTGGGAGAGACTAAAGACATTCAGATTCCAAAACAAGGAAATAATGTCACAATCTAATCAATCAGAAATTGTTTTGTTGCCATAACAACTAAACATTAGAAATTATCTTTGGTAGCCGGGCGTGGTGGCGCACGCCTTTAATCCCAGCACTTGGGAGGCTGAAGTAGGCGGAGCGTTGTGAGTTCGAGGCCGGCTTGGGCTACAACGCGAGCGTAAGGCTGGTCTGAGCTACATAGTGCGACCCTGCCTCAAAAAACCAGGGCCCGGAGTTTGGCTCAGTGACTTAAGCGCCTGTCCTGGCAGGCGCGAGGTTGTGAGTTCAATCCCCGGTGCCGCAAAAAAAAAAAAAAAAAAAAAAAAAAAAGAAATTATCTTTGGAGAATAGGAAGTTATTTGAGTGTGGTTCAGAGTAAAGATTATAAGCTCGTTTCAGGCAGATAGATTCAGATTAAAATCTGGGTTGTGCGAATCATTTGTAAAATGAAGATAGTAATACCTAACGTGTGGTGTTCTTTAGAGGAGGAAACAATAAAATAACTACAAATGGAGGTGCAGTGCCAGACACAAAATAGATCATCATTATTATTTCTTAGCACTTCCAATCTAGTTCCTCAATTCAAATACAAACAAGGCATATGGACTTTGAGGCTATTCAAGTAAGATTAAAAATCAAATACTTTAGGATAGGACTTCTGAGTTGAATGTTGTAATTTAAAGTTATATTCCCCTCTCTTCTTCTCAGAAATAACCCAAGTCAACAGGTGACTGAAGAACAAAAATATGAACAGTTATGTTTGGTGAAATTGGAGACTTCTGGATTGCAGTTCCTCCAAAAGGAGGAATGTCTGCCCAAAGCTGGGGACACTGCATGTAGGATGAGGAGGTGGACAAGAACTGAGATAGAATGTAGCACAAATAATTGGGAGCCAATTTTGAGCATGAGAGACATGGGCTGAGGTGTGTCTGAACTCCATGTTTATAATGGGACAAATTGGGTGCACCAGCGGAGGGCCAGGGCTTTCTTTTCTAAGACCCAATTCCTTTCAAAAGTGACAGAGATAATCGTATCACATGAAAATACAGGCCAGAAATTCAGTGAACAGTCAGTCTCCACTGCAGTGGAGGAAAGAGTGTTTAAGAAAGCCATAACTGCTGTCATGCCTGTTAATTGAAGACATCTAAAAACGCAAATGAAAATAGAAACAAAATACTGCATCCCGAGAAAAATTGGTATTAGTATGAAACATGTCTCTGGACCCTTCTCCACGTGAACCTCCAGTGAACAGCTGGTACAGAAAAAAATCACTTGTCTCAGAACTACATGAGGAAAAAAAAAATTGGCCCAAGGTCTTTTTTTTTTAAATCACAAGATAACAATATTGAAATGAAGAGAGAGGCCAAGATCTCATGAAAAACAAAACAAAACAAAGTATGGCCATGAAAAAGACAAAATTTTTTACTGAATATGTGTCATAAATTTAAAAGTAAAAAGCACAGTCTTATAAAAGTAAGTGTATTGAAGAATGAGAAATATTAATCAAAAACATAAACACTCAGGAAAACGTGAGTAGGGGAGAGATGCAAGAAAGAAATAGAAGAAAAATACCATAGAAATCAAGGTAAATTTGGCAGTAAAACATGAAGAAAAACACATCTAAAAGCATAGCAAAGACACAGTGGATAGACATGAGATGAATGAACAAAATAAAACAGAAATTCAAAAATTTTAAAAGAATGGAGAGAAATGTTAGGTAGAGGAAATCAAGCCTGCACATTATTGAAGCTCCTAATAAAGAAATGGAAGTCATACGACAAACATTTAAATATATATATTTAAAAAAACTTCCACAAATTATTATTATTTTTTATTTAAGAGAAAAAAAAGACATATAAGAAAGACAAAAAGCAAGAGACAAACAAACAACTAGAGCAAATGCATAACAGTAACATAGGTTTACAAAACAGGATGATAGAAACTTGACAATGGTTGCAATATTGCGTATCGTTATCTTCAAAATGTTTGTTTACATTAACAGATATAGACAGGTAAAACTGATCTAATCATATGAGTATTAACCATTATTTCTCAATAACTAATACATTCAGCAGTGTGTTCATTTTAGTTATCTTACACATACATATATACAGATTTATATCTTTTTCCTTTTCCCTTCCCTCTTTCTCCCTTTTCCCTTCCCATATTACTTTTGCTCTTTGAGCAGTTCCACAAATTAAAAAATACATGAATTCACATGTTGAAAAGCCATGCCAGGTCCGATGGAAACTGGGCCAGAGCCATCAACCTAAGTACACTTACGAATTAAATTGAGAAATACTGTTAGAAGCCTTTGCATAGTCAAGAAAGAAATCACTTGTAAAAGACAAAGATTAGTATGACCTTAGCACCCTGAACACCGATGAAATTTTCAGAGAAAGTGTGTAATTCAAGAACTTTATAAACAGCAAAATGTTGTTCAAGTGCAAAAACAAGAAACACAACTCAGAGAATTGTTCCCATGAGACATTTTCAGGAATTCTTTAGAAAAACTATAGTCAGAAATATCTATTAAAAAATCGACAGCACAAATACTACCTATCAGCACTTTGACTATAATATAAATATGGGAATTAGGGTAATGACCGACTGTATTGTCAGTTGTACTGATTGTAGAAATGATAGATCTATGAAAGTAGGGGGAACAGACGGAAAGAAAAAGGAGGATAATAAAGTACACTTATTTCAAATGTAAATTGAAAGAAAAATACAATTATAATCTTGATAATATAAGGCAAGATCTACAGCAGGTCAAATAAATTTTATATGAATCTAAAAGAACGATTTATAGTGTTAAATGAGACAAAAATAACATTTCATAAAAGAATAACTACTCAGTGGCATTAACAATGAAATACACTAATAACATAACATCAACATTCATAGAACAACACAATAACAAAGAATAGAAGAATATTAGAGTAAGAAACTTTAATTTTCTTTCATAGTTCATGACAGATCAAAAAGACAAAAATAGGTATATTGCTGGAAGGATGCATAAATATAATTATTGTGATCTAATTGATACGTAAAATATTTTTGGAAAGCAAAGAATATAATTTCTTTTCAAGTGGCTACGAAATATTAAATTATATCACAAGGAAAACTGATGAAATAAGACTAGAAATTAATAATAAGGGATGAAGAATTTTAAAACCATTAAATTTAAAAATTTGTCTAAAACCCAACTTAAAAATTTAATATATAGAAAATAAAGATAAAAAGCATGATATATGGGTATGGATATGGATAAATTAATTATTAGGAAAAGTATGCACTTAGTACTTTGTGTAGTAATTGGTAGAAGGAAACAACAAAATTTACCTATCCAAAGCACAATAAATAAACATAAAAGCATTACTAAAAGAATCGAATTACAGATCAATAGAAGTACTTTTTCTTTGAGAACATAAACTGTTAGGTAATGAACTAAAAAGGTAGAGGACATAAACATACTTTAAAAATAATCAAAATGTTGGAAATTTAGTCATGAGATATTCTGTTTACTAAACTGAATAAAGCAGTTAAATTTCTAGGGGGAGATAATTTGTTGCAAGACTAGCGCCATATTAAAAAATAAAAGCAGACAAATCAGTTAGAAAAAACACAATAGAGAAATTTATTCATCAAAAGCACTAGGCTGATGACTTTACAAGAGAATTCTACCAAATAATTAAAATTCAGATAAATGATATTTTCACTCTTAGCAAAGAGCGAAGGGAAATGTCTCAATTTTTAAGATGATATGAGCATGCTATTAACATCAATATTTTATAAAGATAGAATTAAAAAAAACCTTTTTTTTATTTAAGAGGAAAAAGGCACAGAAAAGAAAGACAAAAAGCAAAAGAGACAAACGACAACAGCAAATCCACAACAGTAATATTATAAGTTTACAAAACAAGATGATAGGAACTTGACAATGGTTGCAATATTATGTATCATTACCAACATGGTTGTTTACATTAACAGATATAGACATATAAAATTGATCTAATCATATGAATATTAACCATTCTTTCTCAATAACTAGTACATTCAGCAGTATAGTCATTTTAGCTTTCTTACATATACATATATACAGATTTATATCTTTTTCCTTTTCCCTTCCTTCTTTCCTCCTTTTCCCCTTCCCAGTTACTTTTGCTCTTTGAGCAGTTTCTTACCCTTACACCATATTTATTGTAGATTTTAGATCATATATACTGTTTCATTTTCACACAATAGTTGCAAAGTCTTAAGTACAGTTTTAACTAGCAAAATCTAGCACACATTAAAAGAATGAAACATTCTGATTAAAGGTGTTTATTTCAAGGCCATAATAGTTGTTCAATGGAAGAAAACCTATTAATATTGTGTCTAAGGGAAAGAGCACATGTTATATTAATATACATAAAAACATTTAACAAATTTAATGTTCATAGTTAATTTAGTTAAAAAATGTAATATGTATAGTGCAGAATAGGTGAATATTTTCTTAACCTGATATAGGATATGTGTTCCAACCCCATTGGAGAAACATTAGATGCACTGGATAATTTTAGGAACGAAGCAATGGCATTCAGTATCAACACTAACACATAACATTGTTCTGGAATACTAAACAATGCAATTAGACAGGAGAAAGAAATTAGATACAACATTCACAATTTCTACTGTTGCACATGTGGAAGATAAAAGGAATCAACTGAAAGTTTTTCTAAGTAGTAAAAGAATTCACTATAACAGTTAAAATTAATATACAAAAATCAATACCTTTTATATATGTGAAGATACAACTATATAGAAAATATAATGGAATAAATTCTCAATTCACATCTACAAAAAAAGATAAAATAGTAACAGTAAACCAAGAAATGTGCACATTTCTATATGGTATAAAAATAAGACCTTGAAAGGCCTTTTTAACTTTCCCCAAAGAATTGCTACAATTATACACCATGGAAATTTTCAGCATTTTGGAAGCATCTCTTGATTCATACTGTAATTTGTTGTGGCATCCTCAAAAGTACCTTATGGATATTTTTGGCTTTAGATAGGCTGACTTCAAATTAATATGGAAAAACAAACAAGCATGATGCGCCAGGAAAATTCTTCAGGAGAGTAAAAATGTGGGACTATCTCCACCAAATAGTAAAACATTATTAAGCCTCTGTAAGATAATTTGGTTGTGGGCATGAAGGGAAGATTCGTGAAATGGAATATAGAATACATATGTGAATCATAGTAGTTTATAATATCCATGAAAAAATAGAATTTTTTCTATAAATGATGATGTGCCACCTGGCTACCTATATGGAAAAAAATGTGTTCATACCTGAACCTCATACTAGTGCAATTTCCAAATGGATCATAAATGTACATGTAAAATGTAAAAGTACTAGAAGACATCATGGAGAATTCTTCATAACTTTGTGATGAAGAAGGCTTTCTAAACTATGATCAAAACCAGGAACCATAAGAAACATATTAACAAATTTCACCCACTACATAAATGAGAGCTATTTTTCAGGTACAAAATTGCTATAAGAAGCATCAAATTGGAGGGAATTTTTACAACACATACCACAGGCAAAATCTAGTTTAATATATGAAAAGTTTCTACAGATTGACACAACAAAAATCAAGAACCCCATAAGGAAATGAATGAGCTATATGAACATACATTTTATACAAAGGGACTCTAGTAAAAATAATATTTGGTTACTGTCATGTTAGATAGCCCCTAATTATTTTGGCTTCAATAGCCTGATTATTTTAGTATTTATTTCTTTTGTTTTTGCTTCGTTACTTGTTTTATTCTTCATTTCATTTCTAAAATTGTGGATTTCAAGAAGGAAAGGGATTGTGCCCTTTCACATTTAAACAGCCTTTTCTGTCAACTGCATTGAATATGTTCAGTTTGTGTGTGTGTGTGTGTGTTGTGTGTGTTTGGTATATTGAAATTTGAACTCAAAGCCTTCACACTGGACTGTATCTCCAGCCTTCAATTTACCAAGTGACTGGGCTGTATACAATGTAAACTTTCTTATTAAACTTTTAATAACCCCTGCAAGCACAGGAATGATCATCTAATAGGAACTTACAAATGATTTATTGAATTAAAAAGTATCAGAAGGAGGGTGTTTGCCAGAACAAAGCTTAGTGTTTTTTTTTTTCCAGTTTATTCTTTGGCAGAGTGTACTGTTTCATTAATAACTTCTTCAGTTTTTGAATTTGATTTCAGTTCTTTTGAATTTTTTCAGTTCTTTCATCTGCCTCTTTTTTTTTTTTTTTGCGGCACCGGGGATCGAACTCACAGCCTCACGCCTGCCCGGGCAGGCGCTTAAGCCACTGAGCCAACCTCCCGGCCCTGGTTTTTTGAGACAGGGTCACACTGTGTAGCTCAGGCCGGCCTTGCGCTCACGTTGTAGCCCAACCCGGCCTCGAACTCACAATGCTCCACCTACCTCAGCCTCCCGAGTGCTGGGATTAAAGGCGTGCGCCACCACGCCCGGCTGCCTCTTTTTGTTTTAATTCTCATGATGAGATTTATAGGCTTCATTAAAGATAATAAGAATGACTTCAGAAGTTCTATTAATATTTACTATTGCTCTAATAGTTTTTAGGATTAAGTAAATAATTGTCATATTCTAAAAGATTTTGTATCATTTAGGATTTTCTTTTACTTACTACCTTTCAGATATCCATATTAATGCTTTCTGATTTTTCTAGATTTCATAGTTTTCATTTCCTTATTTATTACTTAAATGTTCATCTCTTGTTATTTATGGACCTGTGTATTTCTGTTATAAGCATTTACTTATTACACAAATATGCACACATATGTACATCTATATACATTTTCTCTATTTTGCAAGTTAAGTTACACATTTATCTATAAATTGCTGTGGTGACTATTTTAAAGTAGTGATTGGTATGTATTATTGGAAATTGTTGTCTGATTATTTCCAAAACTTTATCATCATAGTATAGTGAGAGTCACTGTCTTAAGTATTAGAGATTCAAAATGCCACAGTTGATCTCACGGGTGCAGTTAAAATTTAGCTTTGGAGACTGAATATGCAGATAAATGAATGTGGCTATCTATTGCTGCATATCATGGTACATTTTATTAATTTGATTTTTGTGAGATAGTTTCTAAAATTAGTTGTTGTTTAACATGGCAAACATTTATTATTTTAGAGTTTTCATGAGTGAGAAATTTTAGAGGCATGACTTACTAGGTTCTCTGACTCAAGGTCATCCATAAGTCTGTAAGAAAGATTTTGCTTGAGTCCATAACCATCACAAAATTGACTGAAGAAGGATCCACTTCCAAGTTATTCACCTGATTGTTGTTAGGATTGAGTTCCTCCTGAGTTACTGGACTGTTAGGCTGTGGGCATCAGCACTTGCTGGTCACTGGCCAGAGGCTGCTCTTTATTTCTTGCTATGTGAGTCTCTCCATAGGACAGGAGAGGAGCGCACTTGCCTGGATCCCATCAGAAAGCAAGAGATGCCATGCAACATAGAAGCCACAGTCTCTTAGTAACTAACAGTAATATCTTCAGAGTATATACATATACTGTGTCATAATTTTCACTAGAATATATATATATATGTATATATATATATATTTCCCTATTTTTCCACTACAAAAAAGGCAATAGGTCTAGACCACACTCAAGGAGAAGAGGCTACACAGGGTATGACTATGAAGAGGAGGGGATCATTGGAGGCTATTTTAGAGGTTACCTTCCAGTCCTGGTATATACCCAATAAACAGTAGGCATAATTAAGGAGTGACTTCTAATTCAGAGAAGTAAGATATTCAGGAGGCTTTCCAAAGGTGTTAAATCTTAAAGAAAGTTCATGACTCTTGAAGTAAATGGGAAAAACAGCCTATATAGGAATATATATCAAATTGAAGTGGTAGACATTTTTCTAGATTACACTGAAAGCAGTGACAAGTAATTTAACTTGACAGAAGTATTTTCATGTAAAATATTAGTTAGCAATTCTAAATCAGATACTTATTTTTGGTAATAACTTTTCATTTCATTCTTACGTAGTAATATTTATAAGTATCATGAAAGTAGAAATGAAACAAGAAGCATAATTCTAAAATACTCCAGCATCCAACTTTCATTTGGAGTTCTGATTCAATAACAAGTATGGGACATAGTACTTTATAATTTCCAAAGGCAAGAAGTAGAGTTTTGGTTATCTAAATGCACACACAAAAGTGATCAATTTTCAACTTGCAAGGCAGGGTTTAAGAATATAATTTTCTACTTCCTTTCTGAAATGGAAATTTTGCATACATTAATTATCTTAAGGACTGATAGTCTTAAGAAAAAATTAATTTTCTAAACTCCTAGATTAAAGTTTTTCTTTATATTGTCATGGGTATTTAACCCATTGCAATACCAAACATAATGTCTTTGTCATGATAATTACTTGCAGTAGCAACAATACAGTTAGCATTTATTGCATGCCTAATCTTCCCCAAGCATTGCACCATGCATGTTATTGTCATTAAATTCTCAAGAAAGTCCTAGGATATAGATATGACTGTTTTCTCCATTTCTTTCTTGAGACAGGGTCTTTCTATATAGTCCCAGCTGGTCTGGAACTCATTCTGTAGCCCAGGTTGGCTCTACAGGTGTAGATAGGATTGCTATTGAACTCATAGCAATCTTCCTGCCTCAGTCTCTTGAGTGCTTGTGTTATACACAGAAGCAAGCCTCCTGGCTCAGACTACTGAGTTCTGGGATTACACCCCATTTTATACATGAGCACACTGAAAGCCATTATAGAACCTAATAAAATTTTAAAACAAAAGTCGTGTGGCAGAGACTTGATTCTGACCTTACTAGTTTCAACTTCAGAGCCCGTACTCTTAATCAGAACAACAGACTGCCTCCTAAATCAGTTAGTAAATGTAGGTTATGTGAGTGAACAATTCCAAATCATATGCTCTTTACACTGGAGCTGTGTAGTTTTTCTAGTGGGCTTTGCATTAGCAGGAATCTAAGTAGTATTACTGCATGTGGTTGGGAAAGTTAGCTGACCAAATCTCCCTTTGGATGTCTGCTAATTGTTATTAATTGATGATGGTAAAACACATGCTGATTTTTATACTTTGTTTTAAGTACAGATTATACAATAAGGTTAAAAACTCCCTGTCTTTTGGAGTTTGCGTTTCAAAGAGAAGGCTTGATAGAATCAGTTAACAGGAATGTTCTTGAGTGTGAGGTAGAGAAGCCTGGGAACTTGGAACAGAGGTATTGAAACCCTGTGTGTTCATATCAGTTGGTAAGAGAGGGCTGATCTTTGTGATATGAGAGAATGTCACAGAATGTCTCTTGTTTCTCCTCAATAGTTTTGGACACTTTTGGTTACATGCCATAGCCCATTGGTATGTGAAGGGACACACATTGCCTCTCTGTAACATGTTGGTGATTTGTTAGAGGAGGAGTAGGATGGCTTATTAGCAGATGCTTTCCCACTATCTAATATCACCGTGATGTACAATTTGTCATAAGGTGAAATGGCCTTAGAGAAGTTTCCAGCTGGAACAAAGTAACTAACTTCACTGATGTTAAAGAGACTAGGGTAACTTCCCAATCCAGGATGCTTCTGGTTACCAATTAAGGTAAAATACTTCAACCTTTGTCATAGTAGAAGTATTTAAATTTAAAATTGAATATTAACCTTGATAATTCAGTGTCATCTTAATATTTACAACCATACTGGATATTGCATATATTAAATATTCTAGGAAGGGAAAAGTATGATA
Organism: Dasyprocta punctata; assembly: GCA_004363535.1. Taxonomy (NCBI): domain Eukaryota; kingdom Metazoa; phylum Chordata; class Mammalia; order Rodentia; family Dasyproctidae; genus Dasyprocta; species Dasyprocta punctata. The sequence continues at coordinate 1,843 of RJWM01044445.1, read as the reverse complement.
AATACACATTTGTATCTGGGTAGACACACATTTGCAGGAGTGTGTAGAAAACATGAAGTCAATAGAGAAAGAAGCAAATATTGGATTTTGGTGGCTTTCAGTGCTAAAAGTCTGAGCAGTTTTTCATTTCATTCAATCAAAAGGAATTCTATGTATAGTCAAGAAAGACTAACAGTGGAAAGATGATATTCCAAAGAGTTGTGCTCCTAAACAAAGATGAAAGCTTGAAGTGAGAAGATTGAAAGGAATACCATGACTGTTCTGATTAGACTCTAAATACCCAGTTTTTCACCTGAAACCTTTAACAGATAGCACCTCAAATTAATGCTTTGTTACCTTGAGTTATGCAGAAAAATATTTTTCTGCTTTTTCTTCCATGACAGCTATAAACAAATTAATAACCACACACAACCAAAATTCATAAACATAACCACAAGCCTGTATGTGACCAAGTGAAAATCTTCCTTTTCTTCTTAAATTATAAAACAGTACAAAAATATGAAACTTTGAAAAAATAAAATATACTTATTATTTAATCTATTCCAAACATCGAATTTTACTTCAGCAGTACCTTTCAGAATGTCTTAATGCATATTTGCTTTTTAGATAACTTCAGCCAATGTGTGCAGTTCTATTTTTTTTTTCATTTACTATTACATGATAAATATTGGCTTGTGTTTTTGTTTGTGGAACAATAGTTTAATTGCTATCCAATATTATTCAGAGACTCCTACAATTTAACTAATTTCTCTATTTTGATTTTGTTTATTCATATCCTAATAATGTCAATGTCTTTCATTTCCAGTGAACTATGACAGAAAGAAATGATTTTTATCACCAATTACTTCTAAGACATACCTATAAAACACATAATAATAATAAAATTATAACCATATATGATTTTACCAACTGTATCAAAATTCCAGGAGCATAACACTGGTTTGAGTAATGATCTTGAAATAAATACTTACTTTCTTTTACCCTGTATTCAGATTTGCTACAATTTTCATCTCTTTCATTATGACTGTAAGCTTTACATCTGTTCTTGTTTTTTCATGAATTTTGTTTTTGCATCATGATTGACATTTTACTGTTTTTCTTACAAATTTGTATGATCTCTTCAGATAGTACAGATTTTAGTATATCTTAATTTTTGGTAAGAATATGGGCAAATTTTGTTTTATATTTTGTTTTAGATTTCAATTTAATTTCATTTTATACATGCATATTCATTCATATTTTCCCTTATGATATCATGTACTGTATTATTTTGATAAATAGCAAATTATTCCATAGAATATGTATTTATAGAATATAGAGATGCATTATACATTTTGTACTTTAGTTTAGATTCAGTTGAAGTAGTTATAATGGTTATATTTACTAACAATCTGCTTGGAGTTTGTTTTACTATATGCTATAAAATATTAATTAAAGATAAATATTTAAAAAATAAATGATCCTGTTTTGTACACCTTGTCTTGAGATACTTAGTTTTATTCATTCTTTTTCAGTTTTTACATACCTATTTGTATGTAAACATTCTTATACTCTAACTTATTGGTACTTGTAACATCCTTTACTGTTTTGTCAGTTTTTGTTGATATAATTGCCCTTGCACTTCCACTTTTTAAAAGATATAAGCCTGTATATATGTATATGTAAGATAACTAAAAAGAACACTGCTGAATGTATTCGTTATTGAGAAAGAACAATTAATACTCATATGATTAGATCAATCTTGCATGTCTATATCTGTTAATGTAAGAAACCATTTTAAAGATAACGATGCGCAATATTGCAACCATTGTCAAGCTTCTATCTTCTGGTTTTGTAAACCTGC
>RJWM01044444.1:0-13270 GCA_004363535.1 Dasyprocta punctata | reverse complement strand
AAAAAAAAACGGGGAGATGCTGTGTCCTTCTCTAGTCATGTTCTGTTGACAAAGTCCAAACATGGAAGAAGATAGATCTTCAAGGAGGACATCTTCTGAGAAAAGGCCGCAGCATAAAAATTGGCTTTGTGGGAATTGGTTAATGCTTCTTGGGAACTATAGTGTTAACTTGTGCTCTGATCCAGTTCGGAAAATTTTTCTTCTTTCTTTCTCATGCACAAAATCAGTAAACAAAGTACAGAAACTCCCTAAGAACAAAGGAATAGTTAATAAAATGCTTTTCTACAATTAATGGTGCAATGGTCAGACATTGAGTCAGACCAATGAGACCAAGGTCAGACCAGAAGTTTGGGAACCTTTGATGATAACAATAATGACCATCTGGCTGGGGCTGCCTGGGAACCTCCTTGCAGAGAGGCTGATATGTTACTATGTTTTGAAAGAGACAAGGTAGATAACACATCCTTGCAGCTGCAAGAACATCACAGGGGGATAGGGGGCTAAATTAGAGCTGAATATAATCTTGTGTTTTTGCAGGCTTTTAAATAGGCTACCACTATGGAGCAGTTATTAGTAGCAAAAACACGCTTCAAGGTCTTTAACTAAATACAAACTTTCTGCCTATGCTAACGAATCATGTAAGTATAGAAACCATGTTATCATAGAAACACCTGTTGATTTCATTCTTTTTATCTAAACTTTCAACCCTGGCCAAAAAAGAAAGTATATAATACTCTATTAGAGCTTACAATAAATGAAGCAGATTCAAGCAGTCTCTGAGCTGTTTGTGTGTTGGTTCTCCATGTGCTAATGCTCAGCCCACCTTCAGGGACTCTGCACCTAGCCCGACTGGACCATGGCATACAAGAACTTATGGGTTACAGTGAATGCAGTTCTTAGAGGGAAATTTGTAGCAGTAAAATTTCACATCAGAAAAACACAATGAGTTCAAATAAGCAACCTCATATTGCACATGAAACCTCTAGAAAAAGAAGTGTAGCCCAATGCTTGCACAAGGAAATTATAATAATCAGAGCAGAAATTAATGCAATAGAGACTAAAAACTCAATACAAAGAATCAATGAATTGAAGAGTTGGTTCTTTGAAAGATTAAATAAAATTGACAAACCCTTAGCTAAACTTAAAATAAAAGGAGAGACTCAAATTCATGTAATTTTGAGTGAAAAGGGTGAAATTACAAAAGATCCTATAGAAAGTCAGCAGAACAATAATACCTACATGGGGAACCTGTATTATAAAAAAAAAACAAAAAATGTAGAAGAAATGAACAGATTCCTAGACACATATGAATTACCAAAGCTGAATCAAGAAGATATAAAATTCCAAATAAACCAATATTGATCAATGAAATACAAGATACAATTAAAAACCTACCAACAAAGAAATTTTCAGACCCTGAAGGATTCACTGCAAATTCTACAGGACATTTAGAGAAGACCAAATGCCACTGCTTCTCAAACTCTTTCATGAAATTGAAAGGGAAACAATACTCCAAAATTCATTTCTGGATGTAAGCATATCCTGATACCAAAACTAGAGAAGGAATCAACCAAAAAAAGAGAACAAATGACCAGTCTTTCTACTGAACATACATGCAAAAATCCTCAAATGCAGAAAATCATCAAAAAGTTTATACACCATGACCAAGTAGGATTCATCTCAGGGATGCAGGAATGACATAACATAGCAATAATCAACAAATGATATACTCCATATTAACGGATCTAAAGACAAAACTTATATGGTCATCATAATAGATGCAGAAAAAGCATTTGATAAAGTCCAATAACCATTCATGATAAAAATCCCTCAAAAATTGGAATAGATTGTTTTTATGTCAATCTAATAAAAGCTACCTATGACAAACAAACAGCCAACATCATAGTAAGTGGTCAAATCTGAAATACTTCACTTTAAAATCAAGAACAAGACAAGGATGTCCACCATTACCACTCCTATTCAGTACAGTTTTGAAAACATTAGCCAGAGCAATTAGACAAAGGAAAGAAATCAAAGTAATAAAGATAGGAAAGGAAGAATTTAAATTTCATTATTTGCACATGACATGATACTCAACACAAAAGATCACACAAAGTACTCCAAAAACTTCTAGATTTAATCACCAAATTCAGTCACATAGCTGTATAGAAAGAGAAAATAGATATACAAAAAAATGTTCAACAACACTGGTCAATTTGAGAGAGGTAAATTAAAACAATGCTGAGATTCCATTTCACTCCAGAAAGATGACAATTATTAAGAAATCAACCAATAAAAATTATTGGTATGACTGTGAGGAAATAGGAATCCTCTCCACGATTAGTGGGAGTACAGACTGGTGTATCCACTGTGAAATTCAGTGTGAAGATTTCTCAAAAAATTAAGACTAGTGATTCCATTCAATCCAGCTATGCGCCTTCTTGGTATCTTCCCAAAAGAATTAAAACCATCATACCATAGCAATATATGCACAAACAGGTTTATAGCAGCACAGTTTGGAAACAGACCAAAATATATATATATATTACTCATAAGGAAGGCTAACCCTGGGGCATATTACTCAGCCATAAAGAAGGAAATACATTCCTAGGTAAATGAATGGTCCATGAGACCATACTGGTAAGTGAAATAAATTGAACACACGTGTAAATATCACATTGTTTCTCTGGTGTGAGAAACCAAAAGCATTAATAAGGACCAGAATGTATACCAGATATTATAAAATAGAAGGACAATACTTATAAAATAGGAGGACAATACTTAATTGTGAAGGAGAACAATAGAGGATGGAGGGAGAAAGAAATGAATGGAAAAGAACAATAAGAAATAAAGAACATCAGACTGAAAAAGTGGAAATAAACCTTTTGTAAATAAGGAGGGAAAAGGATTGAAGAGAGAGTTAAGGGAATGGGAGAAAAAGAGGAATTGAGGTAAGTTGCATACAAGTGCAAAGTCCCTAAGATGAAAGTGATCATTATGTATATTTAAAACGTACCAGTATACTTATTTAATAAAAAAAAAACTTGGGGACAACATAAAACATTTTCTAAAGAGTTTAGCATCCTTTTAGGCCTTCCTGAAGAGCATACTCTGCAACAGGGGACTTTGAAGACCTAGTTATGTATTTGCTTATATCCCCTGTTTTAAGTAAACCTTTGGAAGGTAGGTACTATCATCATAAATAAAGGAGTAGTGAAGACGTAGATTCTACACTGGTCTGAAGCATTGAGATACTAAATAGACTCAAGGTCACAAAAGGAAGTTAAATTGGAAGATGCTGTAGTGAGGCTCTCATGCTGATAATTGGCAGACCTCTGCATGCAGGAAGCTCTGACTCATTGACACTGCTGTATCTGGTTGTAATTCATTGGAGAGAACATATAGCAGAACAGTTTACAAAGGTGAAGAGTACATGTGGGAAAGATAAATCAGTTTTTATCATTTGAACTTATAATGTCATGTCAAGGAAAACATTTAGACAGGGGGAATAATTCAAACAAAATTCCTTGAAGAATACCTACTCTGTGGTAGGAAACCACTTAGAAAATGGGAACACAAGTACAAATTAGACACAACTCTGCCTTTGGAGAAATCAAGTAATCACCCCACCTTGACTTGTAGAGAAGCGTGTTTCTAAATAATAATGATTTGAGTTTTCAAATAAATAGCTATCTATTAGAGATTAAACAAGCATTTTGCCCTTAAATTTATGAAGTATTTTCCTATGAATTGGATGCTAATATTCATTTATTCTGCTGTATATAATCCATCCATTAAATTCAATAAGTATTTGTTGAGAAGCTCTGTGTATACAACAGTCAGCTACAAAGAAGCAATTTCTAGACAGAGATGTGGCTCTTGCCTATAACTCCAGCACTCTGAGAGGCTGAGACAAGAGGATCTCAAGTTAAACGCCAGCCTGGGGAGCTTAGTCCCTTAGTGAGACCCTGTCTGAAAATTGAAAATTGATAAAAAAGACTAGGAATGCATCTCAGTGCAAATATCCTTGGTTCAATTCCCAGTACTGTCAAAAGGAAGGAAATCAACAAGAGAAAAAAAGGGAAACAAGCAATTCTAGTGTGAGTATGCAGCCTTGAAAATGAGCATAATCATTTTGCTGTACAGTAATAGCAACACAAGGTTGAACAAATGGAGACATCACACGATATAACTTGAGAGATACAAGAAAGTCAGGAAGGAGAAGAGTGTTTGAAATCAACAGCATCCATGGAAGGATGAGCTTTAAAGTAATGAAGCAATGTATCTTCCACTGAGACTAGTAGAAAAGAGATAAAGTTGAGTGTGGTAATTCAAAATTATTATAAACGGATTCTGAGGATGTTCGTCCTTTATGGTCTAAACTATGGACCTGGCAGAGTAGATTTTAAATCTATATCCACTGATTAAATGAAAGAATACATATTAAGACCAAATCTTCCCATAAAATTTTCTTGTAACAGTGGCATTATGAAAGCACACAACAAATGAACAAAGGCCTTGATATTGGAAAATGAATATGTATGTAAACACATGCTGACAATTCATAAAGGATAAAGGCTATGAAAAACACAGTGTAAGTATGCAATTAAGTGTCCATTAGCTTCTTATTTTAAAAAAATCTTGGAAATTTGATGTCATATTTAATTCAAAATTTCTGAAGTGCATGAATGTTAAACACTCCAGTCCTTTTTAGCTGTGGTAGGCATTTCAGGTGGAATAGTGTGTTTACCTTTCAGTTCCATCCACACCACAATAAGAGAAAGCCAAGCAGCAACAGCTGATTAACAAGACATGCTCACCTGTGGGTACTCCACTGACTCATTCAGGGATATGTGCTCTGAATCTTTGACCCTTCCTACTACTTGTGGAGAGTCATCGTGTGTCAGACTGAGCACAGCTGATGCTTTTTTTCACTCTGCTGGCAGAGATGGAGCCTAGTGTATTCACACATGCTTTGTTATGGGACAACAGGAACAGCAAAATCCAAACAGAGGGCAGAATAAAAAGAAATGGAATGCCTTGTCTGCCTGTGAAGTGACTTTGAGCTTGTAAATTCTGGACTCCCAACTAGAACCCCACATCTACATGAGGCAAATCATTAAACTTTTCCAAACTTCCCTTCACCTTTGTGTAAAATAAAGATTGATAGAGCCTCTTGCAGGGCTAATAAAAGTGTTAGAAATATATTTAAAGCACTCATGCACAGCATGGAGTATAGTGCAAGATGATAAATTACATGTGTCCTTAGTAGAAGTAACAGTAGTAACCTAATTCCTCTCTACTCCTGTTGAAGTTGTTATCGTGATTGATTCTTTACAGTTTTAGCTGCCCTTTCCAAAGGAAGACTCTTGCTCCATCACAAAGATAAATTCTATGGCTAGCTCTCATTTTAAAACCTGAAGCTCTTTCAACATTTAAAATTATAAACAAACCAAGAACCTTGTCACAACGTGCTTTGTGTGTCCCATTCTTACATGTGAGCTGGTTGCACTACATTTGCCAGGGCAACAATGTAGCCACTTGTATAACTTTAAATGACTGAATTCACTTTTGTCTCCTATGTGACTGAAAGAAATTACTGCTGCTTAATAATTCAGTCTTTGATTAAGTAGCCTATTTATAATTTAGAAATGAACTAATAAGATGAATATTAGCTTGGGATATAGCGATGAGACTCTCCCAGCTTTCAAAAGAATTGATGGATACAGTTGGCCACCTGAAGGATCTCACTTTGGAATAGTGGCCCAAAATTCTAATGAGTGAATCAACCATGCATTAAACCAAGGGAATATATGTAATAATAAAAACAGCTCTCAGTTGTACTTTAGCTCAAATCATCTTTAAAATTAAGTAAGATTAATTTCTTTTATAAGCATCATTCTATATCTTTAAAATAGTTTACATTCTTAAAATTTACGTATCTGTATTGACTAACTGAAGTGAATAGACACTTTGTAAAGTTACTTAATTTACTATTTTTTGGAGCAGACGGCTGTGTGCTGGAAACCAGGTCAATCAATGTAATGATGACTGTAAGGATGATGCATGGCAATGACAAAGACAACAATTCCAATAGCAACAATAATAAGCATTAAACCATCTAATCATTTTAATTTTACTGTTAACCCCTCTCAGCATTCTGCTGATGTAGTATCAGAATTCCAGAAATTAGAGGAGCCTTATTTTAAGTAGCAGAATATCAAAGGGTTGCAAAGAAAATTATCATGTGATGTTCTCTTAAGAAAAGTAACAATTTTTTCCTTTGAAAGACCCCTGGAAGCCAGGCGTGGTGGTGCAAGCCTGTAATCCCAGCACTCGGGAGGCTGAGGTAGGAGAAGCGTTGTGAGTTCGATGCCGGCTTGGGCTACAACGTGAGTGCAAGGCCGGCCTGAGCTACACAGTGTGACCCTGCCTCAAAAAAACCAGGGCCGGGAGTTTGGCTCAGTGGCTTACGTGCCTGTCAGGCAGGCGCTAGGTTGTGAGTTCAACCCCCAGTGCTGCAAAAAAAAAAAAAAAAAAGACCCTGGAAAACATCTAGGACCGTTTATAAATCCTTGTTCCAGTAACTTCTGTCTCACTTCTCTCTTGGTCCACAAGAGCTGTGTGTTTTTAACAGGTTTAGTTAATTAGATTTGATCAAACTGGACATATTAGTCCTTTCCCGGGGAATCTGAAGTTACAACTAAGAGATCTCAGACTCAGATTGATCTGTTCTTTGGTATAGAAATGAGAAAACAGTAGCAATGGAATGGCCAGCTCCACCTTACCCACTGTGTGACGGGTAAGACAAACAGCCACAGACAGCAAAGAAGAGAGGTTGATAGAGAACAAAGTGAGTCCCTAAAATAATTTCTTATTTCTAGACCTCTCCTAAATCCTCTAGCTTTGATCTTCTAGTTCAAAGTGTCTTCTATCAAATCAATCAAGAAGGGACTAACTCATTTCTACTAAAAGAATGGTTTAAGCAAGATCACAAGTTCTAGCCCAGCCTGGACAACTCAGTGACTTAAAATCTTGTCTCAAAATAAGAAATAACAATGGGATGGGGACACAGCTCCATATGAAGGCCATGTGTGCAATTGCTAATACCACCAAGAAAAAAAAAGGCTCATTCTGCTAAAAAGATGGCCATGGAGGCAATATTATCCCAAACTTTGAGACATACGATTGGATGTTAATGAGATGCTAACTGTTAATGAGATGGGAATGATAACACAGTTTGGATAACTAGAGGCAGAAAAAGTGCAGGTTCTTTGGGAGAAGTGCTTGTTTTGTCTGGAAAGACATATCTTGTGAAGAAGGGACAGAATGAGAAAAATGAAAATGACAAAAATAAATGAGAATGAATGAGGAAAAAAAGAGAAAAATAAAGTTGGAGTCAAATTACAAAATATTGTAAGGTCACTGATGAAAGGATAAACTGTTATTTTTTCACTAATGGGAGTTTACCAAAAGATTTGATAATGGCCAGGAAAAGAAGAAAGGAGGAAGGGGGAAAGAAGAAACAGGAAGAAAGCAAGGAAGAAAGAAAAGAAAGAAGGGTATTTCCCTTTCAAAATGTTTCATAAGTTATCTACTACAAAATTCCACATTATTTCCTCCTACTTGTTTAAGATCTATTTTTATAACTTGGAATTGGTAACTTAAATACATTTGAGAACTCTTGGAAAAGCAAATTGAGTGATAGATTGTACAACCACAATTACACCAATATTTCTGTGTGATACCATGATATTCATTTAATTCTACTGTTTCAATGTTTGTTTGTTTGCTTTTTGGTGGCACCAGGGATCAAACTCAGAACCTCGCACCTGACAGATAGGCGCTTAAGCCACTGAGTCAAACTCCTAGCCCTAGTTTTTTTGAGGCAGGGTAGCACTATGTAACTCAGGCCAGCCTCACAATCACATTGTAGCCCAAGCCGGCCTTGAACTCACAATGCTCCTCCTACCTCATTGTCCGGAGTGCTGACATCAAAGGCGTGAGCCACCGCGCCTGGCTTATTGTTTCAATTTTTCTCTGTTTACTTTGTTAGATAGATGACAAATGACATCATAGAACAGAAAAGTGACCTTTCCAAATCTCTCTCTGAGGATAACCTTATTCAAAAGTAATAAAAAGGGCTTACAGTATACTTAGGGGATTTGGGAAGAAGAGATTGTATTGTGCGGAGTATGGAATGTGAGCAAAAACGCTAGATCCTCAACTGTCTTTTGCATTTACCAAGCATGACTTAGAAAAAGCCCAGAATGTCCTTCTGAGCCTGGATTCCCCATATTAACAATGGATCTTGTTCTTTCTATACACATCACAAACCATTTAAAGTATTAAATAGAACACTGAGAAGAAAAATACTATGACCAAACTAGAACACTGAGAAGAAAAATACTATGGCCAAACTCCACAGTAGAAAACCCAAATAAATGTATTGGATAATAAGTTTGTTTATGAAGCAATAAGAATAGGGGTAACAGAAAAAATACAGCTGAATATAAACTGGGTACAGCATATGGTGTTGAAAATCAGGGTCAGATGATACATATGAAATATTATTTCTCAGGGACTTGAAAGAATTCCCAGAAGCTTATTATCCCTGCCCCAGCTGGTAGGAGGTTCACATCCTAAACTCCTATGTGCATTTAGAAAGTGAAAAGGGTAACTTTTCCCCAGTTATACTAGTCTTCCCCATCCAAGGTTTTACATTCTTCTATTTCAGTTACCCAGAATCAAACAAGTTCTGAAATTAATGTATGAAAATTTCCACAGAAAAACAACTCATAAATTTGCATTATGTACCATCCTAAGTACCTGATCTTACCCTGTCCATTTCCATCCCACTTACATGCGAATTTTTCTATTGTCCAGTAAATCCAAACTTTATTCTGTACCCCCCAGTTAGTCAATTAGTAGCCATCTCCATTATCAGATTGACTGTTGATATTCAAATAAAATTTACTTTATTTTTATTTACAACCCCTAAGGGCTAAGGTAGCATAGGAGCAATTTTATTACAGTATATTTTTATAAAAGTTCTATTTAATTCTCAGTTATTCTTATCTCTAATTTTGCCTAATCTATATACTAAACTTTCCTATAGTTACATATTTTGAGAAAAATGTAGTATGTCGAGAGTTTAGGCATCTACTGGGAATGCTGGAATATATCACACATGGGTAATTACATACTCCTCTTTTCCTTTGTGTTTCTTAAAATCTTCCCCTGAATTAGATTCTAGGCAACTTAACTATTACTTTCATACATTTGATACCCTTCAGATCAATAAATACATAAATAAACCTTCACAAAATCTGGGGGCATGCAAAATACGAATCAGTCAAATATTTAAGATTAGTCAGTTTTGCATGTGGCTTGTAGAATCTGAATAATGGAATCATGGCAGTCTCTATGGTATTAAGAATTAGGTTGAGCATTCTAGAAAAATTAGAAGAATAAAAAGCCTTATTTAGGTCAGGAAATAAACAGTTTCTAAATGGTTTCTTAGCAACTTACATAAATTCATGACACCCTGAGTTCTAATCGACTGCCTCAGGGTTTTGTATGCTTTGGGGAGATGTACGTCAGAATGCCACAGTGTGTTTAGCTTAGGCTCAGAATTTCTATATGCCCACCATTTAAAGCAAAAATAAAACAAACAAATAAAAAACCATCTGGAAATCAGTAAGTTTTTTGGCTTATTTGTAATGTCAATTGTAGAGAAGCTGAGCATGGCGGTGCACGCCTGTAATTCCAGCACTCTCAGAGGGTGAGGAAGGAGGATCACAAGTTGAAGTTCATTCAGAGAAACTTAGCAACTTAAACAGACTGTGCTTCAAAATAAAAATAAAAAAATAGATTTTGGATTTCCACCAATTCTATTAACTTCACTGTAAAGATTTTTGCAGCGAGTACAAAGGATTGTAGTAATGAAAAGACCTTGAGGAGTAACAGCAATTAAACTTTTGTTTCCAGGCATAGATGCACCTCACTGTCCAAGAAGAGCTAGAACTCCTTCTTTTTTCTCATGTTTTTAGGAAACACCTTCTCAAGGACAAAGGTAGAGCACCTTCCATATTTTACCTCCACCCCACTGAATGTCCCTAATGCTCCACAGGAGTATCCTTTCCCATATTACAGGGGAAGCCTGTGGTACATAAACCTGGTCATTCAGCTCACCAATCTGCACTCCACAGTCTTTTGGAGGCAAATTCTAAAATGTGGTTAGTCTAACATGAGCCCACACTGTGGAATGAACTACCTATGATTAACAACAGGTAAGTGTATTGCTATCTATATAGTAATGCCTACTACAAATATGTAAGAAAGTATTAATTCTTACCTCATCCTACTCAGTTGAAACTCTTTGAGGAGCGTCTGTCAAAAATCCTCTATTTTACAACATTGTATCCACGAACATGGTCACATCTTTTGTCACAGGCTTTACTTTAGTTGCTGGTATTTCTCAGGATTTTGTGGCTGTAGATATCTAGAAATACATTTATAAAAAATAATCCACATCATCTGTTTTTTCTGTTTGTTTGCTTGCTTTTTGCTTTCTGCCTTGTGTGCTGTCTTAACTCTGGCTACATGTGAACATAATTAGCCAAAAACTGAATATCTATCCATCTGTATCATCCAGACAAGTTGGAATGACTTCTATCAATATCCTATATGAGGACAGTAGAAAATGCTTCAGAGATTACACAGTGAAAGATATATTTGCCCCTCAAGTGCACCAAATTACCTCACCTGAATGCCACAGATAAGCATAAGCATATTTTGCATTTTTTCTCACTACAGACTGTATCTGTATTTTCAAATGGTATTGTAATTTCATTCATACTTACATTGTAAGTTTTCATAGAGAAGGAACCATTATTTTAATTTCTATAGTCATGAAAGCAGTTCAATAAGTTCTCATTTTTAATTGCTTTACAAGAATGTGTTTATTCTGTATTGTGTAACAGATGGTACATTAGGTACCAGGAACACAAGCAAGAATTGAAGTGAGCCCTGCCAGCCCAGAGCTTACTTTTTTATAGGAAGAAAGATGGAAACAAGCAAACAGAAAAGTGACACTGTAGGACAGTGTATGCAAAGGCCCATATATGCAGAAGTATAGGAAGTAGTGCATGCATCAATAAGTGGATGCCTAAACTGAAGCACATAACACACACATAATACACACACATATGCACACACACACACAATCGAGGCAGAGTTCATGTGAAATTTTGTTTCCATTTCATAGAGGTCTACATAAACTTTTAGGTCTCATTATTGGGCAACAAATATGAGCATAGCTTTCTTGTATTTTATTTCGATGTGTGTGTGCATATGTGTGAATATAGCCCCCTATTATTTACAAATAAAAAGCATGGCAAGAAGCATGGTACCCAGAAGCACGACAGGACTGTGATCACAGGATACTCCCCAGTGGCTACTGACACCAATTCCAATCTGTCCCCTGATGTATGCATAAAGGAGGCCACCATTTGCAAACTCTCACTCCAGGCTGAATAGAAAATTTCTCTTTCATTTTTCAACACTAGATCAGTCTTTGCAAATATTTCCCATACTTTGGTTTACAAAGTATGTGGTTTTCTTTGGAGTATTCAATATAAAGCAGAAATTAAGAAGTATGTTCACGATGTCTCAGAGTATAGGATTTGTATGCAACCTTCCTAAGTTCAAGTGCTGCCCTGTAAGTCTTCAGCTAAGTGGCCATAGGCAGGCAATGCTGCCCCTTTATGACTCACACTTTACCCATATTTACAGACTTTCTCTGCCCATTCCCTCCCATCCACTACCTCCTGTCTTTTTACCCTATCTACCCCTTGCTCTTGGCAGGTACTCAGGGGTCGAGAAAATCAATTCAGTAAATGCTACAAGACATATAGTGCACTGCTCAGTTCTGCTGTGGGCTACCACAATGAAAACCTCCATCATTAGAATTCCCTTCTTTTATGGAGCCCTAACCTCCATTTTTCAAAACCTCCATTGTTTATCCTACATCTGTCTTTATATAGTGTATGTTCCTCAAATTCATATCAGTATTTTTAAGAGTCAATTGAGTCTCAAGCTCAGTGCTATGTATTGAAAGTAATTTTAGTTCAATTTTTTTCCATATTGACAGCCCTTCAAGCTGTTTTAATCCAAATTTAGGTATTCCCAAAGCTGTTTTATATCCTCATTTATGCTAAAAGATTTTTATACTTACTCAGTGCTCATAGAGTCAATAATTGAATGGTAAAAATTTCAGTGTAGTTGCATTTCCTTATATGACAGCAGTTAAAAGTATCAACAGGAGCGTCACAAAGAAAAATAAAAACATATTTTTGAGTGGGGCCCTCCTTGCTTCACAGTTATTCACCTATTGCCCCTCCTTAGGTTCTGAAGCAGCTATGAAGTCTAAGTGACAAGAAGGCTATTTTAGCAAGTCCTCACTATGAGCACTCAGTTTGGGCAGCACCTAACAATTGCAGGACACTCACTGTCTGAAAGCATGAGAGGCTTTTTTGCAATGCTTAACAGCTGAAACAGTGTACATGCTCACTTCTTGCCCAGAGAACCAACTTGCTTGTGAGAAATGCAATTGCTAACCAGGAAATAAGGAAAACTAACATATATTTCTTACCAATGGAAAGGGATTGAGACCAAGGGCAAAGGGAGAGGGTAAAGTAAAAGTGATTAGTCTATGCCAAGAACAGAAACACAATAACCTAAATGAATGTAAATATTATTTGTTATAAATATGAGTTCAAAATAATAATAAGAATGGGACTTAGAAAGCCGGGCGTGGTGGCGCACGCCTTTAATCCCAGCACTCGGGAGGCTGAGGTAGGCGGAGCGTTGTGAGTTCGAGGCCGGCTTGGGCTACAACGCGAGCGCAGAGCTGGCCTGAGCTACATAGTGCGACCCTGCCTCAAAAAACCAAGGCCGGGAGTTTGGCTCAGTGCCTTAAGCGCCTGCCCTGGCAGGCGCGAGGTTGTGAGTTCAATCCCCGCTGCCGCAAAAAAAAAAAAAAAAAAAAAAAAAAGAATGGGACTTAGAGTTCAGAGAAGGGATATGGGTGGGATGGGAAAGGGGATTAAAAAAGAAGCAAGCTGTATTGTATACATGTACTTACTCTTCAAAATGAACATAAACAACATGTCCTGCAAATCCATGCTAATAAAATGTAAAACAATAAAATCATAAAGAAAAATAATGCAACAAAAAATCAAAATCAAAGTATTAAGTCCACATACCT
>RJWM01044443.1:0-13264 GCA_004363535.1 Dasyprocta punctata | reverse complement strand
AAAAAAAAAAAAAAAAAAAACAAAAAAAAAAAAATTAGGGCTAGGAGTTTGGCTCAGTGGCTTAAGAGCCTGCCTGGCAGGCGCGAGTTTGTGAGTTCAATCCCTGGTGCCACAAAATATATATATATCAATAAGTAAAAAATAGAAACAAAACAAAACTTATACAAACACCAAAAAGCTACACATAGCCTCACAAAGCTTTCTGGTAATGCTCTATTCTTTTCTTCAAGGTTTGTTTAGTAGGAAACCCATGAGAACAGAGTAATTAATTAAATAAACCAGGTGCATGTAATCCTAGCCCTCTGGGAGGCTGAGGCAGGAGGATGGCGAGTTTCAGGTCAGCTTGCTCTACCTAGTGAGAATCTTTCTCATCAAACAAGTGCTGGCGCGGTGACTCACACATATAGTCTTGACACTCGGGAGGGAGGCTGAAGTAGGAGGATCACCTCAGAATTGAGCCCAGCCTGGGCTACAGAGCAAAACCCTGTGTCAAAATAAAAATAAAAATAAATAATAGTAATAATTGTGGGAGGAAAGTGAGCTGGAGCCAGAACCATGAACGAGGGTGGAGTCTGGGTTTGGGGGCAGTCAGGCCTCAGGCGGAAGAGTGAGGGGCGGGGCGGGACCCGGGGAGGGGCTGGGTCCTGAGCAGCTTCTCTTGTTTAAGGACTGTTTCTCCAGCTCTTTCCTCAGTCTTCAGTGAAATCTGCTGATTTACGGTTCACAGACTGCAGAATGAGTCCTCCAGCCGTCCAGGTTCTTCTGGGAAGGAAGCCCCAGAGTGGTGTCTGCTGTGGGGACTGCAGAGTCCTAGGGGCCCGGCAACCAGGGCTGGAAAGGGGCCACAGGACGGGGCGCCCCTGCTGCCTGCCCCTGCTCCCGTGGGGGCTGACAGAGAGGAAAGGGCTGGGGTGAACCCCGGGGTCCTCAGACGTGCAGCCCGGCTCTGCCGCTCCCCGGGCTGCACCCTGGGCCCAGCCCAGTGTCTTCTAATGAAGTCAAACCTCCCAGCTACTAGGGAAACTGAGGCTGAGGGTCACAAGTTTGAGGCCAGCTGAGCCAGGCTGCAGCATGAGGCCCTGTCTCAATTCACAGTAGAACACAGACAGATAGATAGACACACGCACTGTATATCAACAACCATTTTCATTCCTAAGTGTTTGGTCAAGAGAAATGAAAATACGTGTCTATAAAGCCATGGTCAAGAATAGCCATATCAGCCAGGTGTGGTGGCGCACGTCTGTAACCCCAGCACTCCGGAGGCTGAGGCAGGAGGATTGCTGCGAGTTCAAGGCCAGTTTGTGCTATATGGTCAGTTCAAATCCAGCCTGAAATGCACAGTGATACCCTGTCTCAAAAATAAAAATCCATATCCGTGCCAGGTATGGCGATGCACGCCTGTGATCCCAGCACTCGGGAGACTGAGGCAGTCAGCATGAGACCGAAGCCCAAAGGGAAAGATGGAGGAGGCTGCACACAGCCCTGTGCGAGTGAATCCGTACTTAGTCTGTGACAGGAGCCACCTCAGGCAGAGGAGCTCAGGAGGAGGAGCGGGCGCCCGCACAGCCCCTCACCTCTGGGCTTGAGGGAAGTCAGACAACGCTGCGACAGCAGCAGCAGAGGGCGGTAAGATCCGGGTGGTGCCGGCGCGCCTGGGCCTCCCGGCTCCTGCCCCCTCACCGCCCTCCAGCCCAGCGCTGGGGGAAGCTGTCAATGGGCCCAGGGCTGGGGGAGTCTTTCCAGCTCAAGCCGGGTCTGCACTGGAGCGGTGGGGAGCTCCTCCCCGCACGGCACAGCACGGCCCTGCTCAGGAGTCCACTGGGCAGGCAGGAGCTGGAGCTCAGAGGTAGAGCACTTGCCCAGCCTGCGAGGCCTGCAACTCAACCCGGCACGGCAGAAGAAAAAGGGAGGGCGGGGAGCTGGGGGTGTAGCTCAGTGGTAGAGTGCTTGCCTAGCAGGCACAAAGTCCTGCGTTCAATCCCCAGTACCGTCAAAAAAAAAAAGAAGAAAAAAAAAATCAAGCCAGGCGTTGTGAGACACACCTGTGATCCCAGCACTTAGGAGGCTGAGTCAGAAAGAGTGCTAGGTTGAGCCCAGCCTGGGCTATTTAATGACTCAGTCAGACACTGTCTCAAAACTAAATTTAAAGAAATAAAAAGGGCTGGAGATGGGGCTCAGTGTGAAGGCCCTGGGATCACTAAAGTAAATAAATAAAAGTCAAAGAACTGTCCCGTCCGATCTTCGCAGTACTCCCCCCTCTCCCTGCACAGCTGGAGAATGGCGGAGGAGGAAGTCGCCTCTCCCTCTCCCCACGTGTTCCGGCTTGGGTCTGAAATGTTCCTGGGAAACTGATGGCTTTAGGGGCGCGCACTTGAACTCGTCCAGCCGATTTGCACCCTGGCGCTCGGGCAGGCGCTGGAACCGGCAAGCAGGGCGCGAAGGCAGCGCGGGGCACAGGGTCTCAGGGCTGCCGGACCCCTCCTGCCCCCGGCCGCCGCGACGCCCGACCCCCAGCACGGCCGCCCCGCTCGGGGCGCCACCCCCAGCCCGGCAATGTTTTCTGCTTTTGGGGGGAGGGGAGGGACAGGGTCTCCCCGCGCCTGTCCTGGCACCCCACTGCCGGATCATTGACTGAGGTGTTACTATCGCGGGGACTCGGCTGCCCCTGGGGCCAGGGCCGGGAGGGAGACGGGGACGCTAGCGCGGATGTCACCGCCCTGTGCGGGTGCCGCGGGCCTGGGGAGGGCGGCGGGGGCGGACGCGGGGCCCGGGCGGAGCGCGGAGGGCGCTGGCTGTTCCAGGCAGGGCACGGCCATGTCGTTTTCCCCGAGTCCTTTTCCCTTTTCCTGAGCGGGGAGGAAGCTCCTTTCAGAACAAGGGAGCCACGCGGGTGAAGAAGACCGGTCCCCATGCTCCCAGCCTGCGGGCCTCCCCTGGACCGGGGCTCCTCCCACATCCCCCGCCCCGACCGCGCTCCTCGAGGCCCAGGGAAGCTGGGCTCATTTCCCGCTGGGGCCCCGCTGGAGGGCTCCCCGACAGCTCCTGGCGAGCTGTAAAAGCCAAGCCACTGAGGAGCCATTAAGACCTGGTTGATAAGCACTCAGGAGGCTGAGGCAGGAGGATTGTTGCAAGTTTGAGACCAACCTGGGCTACAAAGTGAGCTCAAGGCCAGCCTGAACTGCATAGCGAGACCCTGTCTCAAAAAGAAAAAAAAATGAAAAGGGGTCAGAGACCGCTGGATCCCCTGCTCACAGGCGCAATGGCCATGTCAGTGAAGTCACCCTGCTACTCTGCCAGCGATGCGCAGGGGTCACCTCCAGAAATAAAGGCAGCCGACGCTCAGGATAGGGGAGAGGCTGGTTGGTGTAATTCGTAGGCGTTTGGGTTTGTGTTTGCTTGGTGTTTGTTGGTTGGTTGGTTTCGTGGTGCTGGTGACAGAACCCAGGGCCCGGTGCGCACCACACTAGGCAAGCAGCCCGCCACCACCGAGCTGCACGCCCGGCCCTGCTCGGAGGCTTACACTGCAAAGAAAAGTTTCTCACCCGGAGTGTTTATTCAGTTATGAAAACATAGGGGGAGCCAGGTGTAATCCCAGCACACTAGGAGGCTGAGGCAGGAGAATTGCAAGTTCAAGCTTAGCCTGGACAACTTAGTGACTTAGCAAGACTCTGCCTCAAAATAAAGCATAAGAAGGGGGACTGGGGATCTAACTGTGAAGGCCTGGGTTCAATCACTAGTACAAGGAGAAAGAGAGAGAGACAGAGAGGAGAAGGAAGAGAAAAGAGAAAGAAAGGAGAAACGAAAAGAAAAGAAAAGAAAAGAAAAGAAAAGAAAAGAAAAAAGAGTGGACAGAGAAGGGGGTGCACCCAGGGGAAAGCCCGCCCCCCATTGCCAGCACTGTAAGAAGCAGTAGTTTTCAGCCAAGGGCAGCCCTGGCTCCTGGGGAAGCTGAGGCAGGGTCTCTTGAGTCCAGGAGTTCCAGGTCAAGCTGGCAACAGAGCGAGACTCTGACTCAAAACTAAATCAACAGTGGATATGGGCTGGGCGTGGTGGCGCACACCTTTAATCCCAGCACTCGGGAGGCTGAGGTAGGCGGAGCGTTGTAAGTTCAAGGCTGGCTTGGGCTACAACGCAAGCGCAAGACTGGCCTGAGCTAATTAGTGCGACCCTGCCTAAAAAAAAAAAAAAAAAAAAAAAAAAACCAAAACCAGGGCCGGGAGTTTGGCTCAGTGACTTAAGCACCTGTCTGGCAGGCGTGAGGCTGTGAGTTCAATCCCCGGTGCCACAAAAAAAAAAAAAAAAAAAAAGTGGATTTGGGCACATCTGTAGTCTCAGCACTCTGGGAGGCTGAGGCAGGAAGATCAGCCCAACCTGGGCAGTTTATCAACTTAGGGAGAGTCTGTCTCAAAATAAAATAAAATAAAATAAAGAAACAAGGGGAGGAGGTGAGGATATTGCTCTGTGCAGAGACTTCTTTTTTCCTTAGTACCAGGGATTGAACTCACAATCTTGCGCCTGCCTGGCAGGCACTTACACCACTGAGCTAAATCAATAAGCAGAGACTGCTGATGCGCCTTGAAGCGAACCTATGGCTGGACTGGGAATTGAACCTAGGAATTCACACATAAAAACGGACCCCCCACACCCCAAAAGGGAGTTCCGCGGCGTCGCACAGGTTGGTCTCCGGCTCCCGGACCCCAGCAAGGTCCTCACCCCAGGCTGCAGGGCTGGGACTGCAGGAGGGCAGCGAAGTCCAGCTCTGAAAGCGGGTCTGAAAGATGATAGTAACAGGATAGTGATCAGGGGCCGGGGTGTAGCTCAGCGGCAGAGCGCCTGCCTAACACGCACGAAGCCTGAGTTAAGTCCCCAGCCCCGCAAAAGCAAAACAAAACCACAACATATTTAATGGTGGGGAGGGGCTTGAATATCAGAACACACGCGCCTCCCGCCCAAACCGCAGCTTCAAAGCAAGCAGCGGTGAGCCGGGCGTGGTGGCGCTCGCCTTTAATCCCAGCACTCGGGAGGTCGAGGTAGGAGGAGCGTTGTGAGTTCGAGGCTGGTTTGGGCTACAACGCCAGCGCAAGGCCGGCCTGAGCTGCATAGTGCGACCCTGCTTCAAAAAACCAGGGGTAGGTTTGGCTCAGTGGCTTAAGTGCCTGTCTGGTAGGCGCGAAGTTGTGAGTTCCATCCCCGGTGCCGCAAAAAAAAAAAAAAAAAAGTGTACAGCGGTGCGCGGGTCTGCCCAAATTTAGGCCAATGGGATTCAAGGAAAAGGGAGGGCTCCGCCTCCCTAGCGCGATGGGCCAATGGGAGTCCTCCAGGAGCCCGCCCGTGCTAGCCCGCGTGCTCGTCCTCGGCGGCACCGCCCCAGCGGCGGTGCTCGGGTCCCGGTTCTCTGGGCCCCACGGTGTCCCCGTTCCTGCTACGCGCCCCGCACGCAACCGCCACGCCCTGCTTGGGAAACCGAGGCAGGCGAGCCTCCACCTCTACCTCTACCGCCACCGGGGGCCTGGCTGCGCCCCACGCACGCAGGCCGTGGAGTTTTGTAGGCCCCAAATTGCAGCCGTGCGGGGTACAGGGCCCGGGGCGAGCGCTGCCCGGAACCCGGCCCGGGGCGCGGGGTGAGGAGCGGCGCAATCGGGTCGGCGAGGAAGGGTCCTCACGGGGCGGTGCCCCGTACCCCAACTTCGCTCGCCGCCCACCTCGCTGACCCGCCGGGGTCGGGCTGGGCCGGGCTGGACCGGGCCGCGGAGTTCGCAGAGCTGGGACCGGGAGGGCGCGGGGCTGAGCCCCGAGTGAGCCGCGGGCGGCGTTGGGGCGGGGTCTGACCTCGGGGCGGGGGTGACCGTGACCGCTCTCGAAATCGGGGGACCGCACGAGCAGCCGCCGGAAGGCAGCGCGGTGGAGGGCGTGGCGGCGACCCCCGCGGAGGCCCTCCCCGGGCGCTGGAGGGAGGCAAGGAGGCGGCTCCGGAGCAGGAGAGCGACGGAGGACAGCAATCCAGGGGCACACTGCAGAGGGGCCGCATCCAGCCCCGCGCGCTGGGAAGCTGAGGCAGGAGGCGCACAAATTCAAGCCCGGTCAGGGCGGCTGAGGGGCTGATTTATGACTTAGGGGAGGAGACCCTGTCTCAAAAATAAAAATGGGGAAAAGGTTTGAAAATAGAGCTCGGTGTGAAGGCCTCGGGTTCAATCCTCAGCACTAGGGAGAAAGAAGAGTATCCGACAGGGTGGAAGGAGTTGGTGGCTTTGGCTGTGAGAAGTGGCCGGCGACCTCCGCTGGATACGCGCGGCTCTGAGGTGGGGACAAAAGATCGGGTGAGACCTGCGTCCCTGGGTGGGAACCACGTGCAACGGTACATCCGGCTTGTGCTTACAGCAGGCCTTGGTAGTATGGGCGGTGGACCCAGGGAGCACCGAGCTACATCCTGAGTGCTGTATTCACTTTTTTTTTTTTTTTTTTGGTACCAGGGATCGAACTCACAACCTCGCCAGGCAGGCACTTATGCCAGTTAGCTAAATCACCGGCCCTCACCTTTTGTTTTGAGGAGTCTGGATGAATTGCTGGCTTCAAAATCCTGCTTCAGATTCCAGAGTAATTGGGATTACAGACTTGCCCAGTTTTGTGTTACTTTTACTAGAAGGAAGTCATTTAAATAAAATATTTTCTTAACTAAAAGTAAGGGTAAGGGGCTGGGAGTTTGGCTCAGTGGCTTAAGCGCTTGTCTGGCAGGCGCCAGGTTGTGAGTTCGATCCCCAGTGCTGCAAAAAAATAAAATAAATTAAATTAAAAAATAAAAGTAATAGCCGGGCGTGGTGATGCACGCCTTTAATCCCAGCACTCGGGAGGCTGAGGTAGGAGGAGCGTTGTGAGTTCCAGGCCGGCTTGAGCTACAACACGAGTGCAAGCCTGGCCTGAGCTGCGTAGTGCAACCCTGCCTCAAAAAAACCAAGGCTGGGAGTTTGGTTCAGTGGCTTAAGCGCCTGCTGTGGCAGGTGCAAGGTTGTGAGTTCAATCCCCGGTGCCACAAAAAAAATAAATAAATAAATAAAAATTAAAAAATAAGAGTAAGAGTAAGGCCCGGTGTGGTGGTGCACCCCTGTAATCCCAGCACTTGGAGGCTGAGGCCTGAGGATTGCCTGAGTTCAAGGCCAGCCTGGGCTAAATAGGATGTTGAGGACCAGCCTGAACTACAAAGCAGGACCCTTTCTCAACATCCACCCCCAAAGAAGTGAGGGGAACTGAGCATGGTGGTGCATGCCTGTAATCCCAGCTCACTGAAGGCTGCAGCAGGAGGGTCTCAACTTCTAGTCTGCCTAGCAAGGCCTTGTCTCAGCCCGACATGGTGGCACATACCTGTAATTCCAGTACTCGGGAGGCTGACATGGAGGATTGCTGGGAGTTCAAGGCCAACCTTGGCTGCAAAGTGAGTGCAAGGCCAGCCTGAACTGCATAGTAAAATCCTGTCTCAAAAAAAAAAAAAAAAAAAAAAGAAAAAAAAAAAGACTTTGAAGCAGTGGGAGGATATGGAGATATTTCCAAAACAGAGTCAGTGATAGCAACTGTTTGTTCAAAAAAAAAAAAAAGTTTTAAAATCTTATTAAGTGGGATTCCTATTAAGGTGACATTCACTGTAATACTCAGAAACAAGCATTATTCTCAGTTTCTCTGCAGTACTGACAGTTGAACCTGGGAATGCTCCACCACTGAGCTATGACCCTAGACCTTTTTTTTTTCCGGCACCAGGGATCAAACTCACAACCTCACACCTGTCAGACAGGCGCTTAGGCCACTGAGTCAAACTCCCAGCCCTAGTTTTTTGAGGCAGGGTCGCACTATGTAGCTCAGGCCGGCCTTGCCCTCGCGTTGTAGCCCAAGTGGGCCTCGAACTCACAACGCTCCTCCTACCTCAGCCTCCCGAGTGCTGGGATTAAAGGCGTGCACCACCACGCCCAGACCTTTTCTTTTCTTTATTTATTTAGTGGTACTGAGCATTGAACCCAAGGCCTTTACACTGAGCTACATCCCCAGCCTGTTCGTTTAAACTTTGGGAGAGGGTTTTGCTAAGTCACTAAGTTACCCTGACTGGGCTTGAACTTGTGATCCTCCTGCCTCAGCCTCCCAGAGTGCTGGGGTTATAGATGCCTGTTTGGTTTGGTTTCTTTTGAGACTAGGTCTCACTATGTAGTTCAGGCTGGCTTTGAACTCACTGTGAGCCCAGGCCGGCCTTAAACTTGCAGTATCCTCTTGCCTCAGCCTCCCGAGTGCTGGGGTTACAGGCACTGGCCACCGTGCATGGCCACTTTCTTGAGATGGGGTCTTGCTAAATTGCAGGGTTGGCCTGGAACCGTAGTCCTCTGTGTCAGCCTCCTGGGAAGCTGGGAGTCTAGGCGTGAACCGCCTCGTACAGCTCCTCCCTCATGAGCCCCACCCCCACGCTGGGCCCCCATGTGCCTGACCAGCCTCGTCTCATCGTGTGTTCCATGACCGTGAGGCCGAGAGCCGTAGCACTCTGCCCAAGGTGCACGGTGGCGCTGCCCAGCTGGCTGTCGGCACGGGCTCTGCTGTGGCATGTGCAATTCAGGTGACGCGGGGCATTCGGTCAGGACAGCGGGCAGGTGACTGGCTTTACTGATGTGCAGTGCAGAGAGAGATACAGCAGTCTGGAAGGAGCTGCTGTCGAAAACAATGAGCCTGGCCCAGCACTTGGGAGGCTGAGGCAGGAGGACTGCCAGATTACCAGGAGTTGGAGGCCAGCCTAGAATGCATAGCCAGACCCTGTCTAAAAACAAACAAAACCTTGTGTGAGGCCCTCTGGGGGGAGTCCTTCTCTCTGAAGCCCTGACAGCTGGGTAACCTCGCCTTCTCTCAGGGCCTGGTGTGCCTGCCCTGGGCCTTCCCCAAAATTCGCCCCACCCCTTGGCCTGGGCAGGGCCCTCTGCGCTGAGCTCACCCTCTGCCCTTGTTAAATTTTGTATTTGGGTTTGAGGCCTCTCTAAATCAGGCTGGGCCTAAATTTCAGTGCTCCTGACTCAGCCTCCAGAGTGCAGGGGTCACAGCGTGCACCACCACGCCGAGCTTGCGGCCCTGAATTGTGACTGGGAGGTTTGTGTTAACCCTTTCTTGTGTCATCCCAGTTAATATTTCCCCCCCTGTACCAGGGACTGAGCCCAGGGAGGGCTGAACTATATCCCAGCTCTTTTTATTTTATTTGGGGCGGGGTCTCAGGCCACTTACAGTGCAATCCTCCTGCTTCAACTTCCCAAGCAGCTGGGATCGCGCCAGCTTTATGCATGATGTAAGGACTGTTACTTCCAATCGCTGGGCGGGCCCATGAGGTTACACTGCTCGCGGTGCACGGCCGTGGGCTCCTCTGGTCCGGGAGGTCCCCCGTCCTGCCAGGCCTTGTCGTTGCACATGCTGTCCACCATCCCAACACCGGGCGTCCCTGACCCCGGAGCCCCTGGGCGTCGAGCGCACGGTCCCCTGGAGCAGCAGGCTGGCCTGCCACTGGGCAGGGCAAATATGTTGTCACCTTACAGAGCCCCAAAGCCGAGCACCCCCATCTGGTTCTTCCGTGGGCTCCTGGCTTTTGCAGTGGTCACTGTGGCTGCTGGAGGTGTCTTCCCCAGGAACAAGGCCAGGTCAAGGTGGTGCTCTGAGCATTAGAGCTGGAAGACCGCTGTTTGTTTTTCTTTTGGTACCAGGGATCAAACTCACAACCTCGAGCCTGCCAGGCAGGCACTTAAACCACTGAGCTAAATTCCCCCGGGGGGTTTAGGCGCAAGGTTATGAGTTCGATCCCTGGTACCAAATAAATAAATAAATAAATCCCCAGTCCTGTTTTTTAGGACAGGGTCTCACTATGCAGGCTGGTCTTGAACTCGCTTTGTAGCCCAGGCTGGTCTCAAACTCACAACAATCCTCCTGCCTCAGCCTCCTGAGTGCTAGAGTCACAGATGGTACCACACCTGGCTGAGCTGGGAGACAATTTAAGCATCATCTAGGGCCTGCTGAGGTGGTGCAGTCCTGTAATCCCAGCACTGGCAGGCCGAGGCAGGAAGCCGGCAAGCTCAAGCTAGTCTGGGCAACTTAGTGAGACCCTGTCTCCAAATTTATTTGTTTTGTTTTGTTTTTGGGTACCGGGAATCAAACTTAGGACCTTGCGCTTGCTAGGCAGGCGCTGTGGCGCAGAGCTAAGTCTCTGACTGTTGTTTCCAGACAGGCTCAGCGCCTAGTTCAGGCTGGCGGGGAGCTCTCAGCGCCCGGGGCCGCAACTCAGTGCAGAGCCCCAGGGCCCCGTCCCCCCAGTACTGCAAAGGATGAAAAGAAAGGGCCCCCGGCAGCGTCTCTGCCCTCCGCGCCGGCTCTGCTCCTGCCCCCCTCCCTCCCTCTCCCTTCCATCCAGGGGCGGTGTCCCCACCCCCCAAGGCCTCCTGGACGCGCTCCAGCACCCGAAAGCCCAGCCCGGACCAGGCGCCGAGCCGGAGCCCGCACAGGCGACTCCTGGGCCGGGCTGGAGGGGAACCCTGCGGAGCCCGGGGCGCTGCTGGCGGCGGAGGGGGCTCCCGGCCCAGCCGCGTGGCACCGGCGCACCGGAGCGCGCGCAGGGGCGGAGGAAGGAGACGGCGTCTTCCGGGTTAGGAGGGGAAACCGAGGCACGGCGTGTGGGGTGCGGCTGGCTTGAGAGTCAGAGCCGGGCCCAGACCCTGGCCTGCGGCCTCTGGGTTCACTGCCCCCCAGCCCCGGGCCCCGCGCCTTCCTGCAGACCTCGACCCCAGAGCCGCTCCGCCCGCTGCCGGGGACCGCCCCGGTGGCCTGGCCCGGGGCTTCTCTGCTCAGCCTCCATCCCTCCCCGTTCTTCTGCCTTCAGACTGACAGAACCCCGAAGTCAAAATAAATGGCTTCCTAGCAATGTGTGGGCAGGCCCATCAGAGTGTGTGTGTAACCAGGAATCAACCCCAGGGCTTGTGCGCTACATCTTCAGGGTTTATTTATTTATTTGTTATTTTTTGGCACCGATGATCAAACTCACTGCCAGGCAGACGCTTAAGCCACTGAGCCAAACTCCCGGCCCTTTTCTTTTCTTTCTTAATTTGGAACCAGTTTCACTACTTTCCCAGCTCTGTAAAACTTTGAAACAGAATTTCACAGAGTCGCCTAGGCTGGGCTTGAACTTGTGAGCCTCCTGCCTCAGCCTACACCGCACCGTCCCCATCAAGTCCTGGAAGCTGGTTTTCCAGTCAAACCACAGCGCTGTGCCCAGTTGGTGGGGCAGCCCTAGCGGCAGCCACACTGCAGTGGGGGAGCTCACCGGTCCGGGGTACCCAGGCCAGCTCCGCGATGGAATCGCCCGCCCGTGTGAGCACTGACTCGGCCCTGCTTCCGGTCTCCTCCAGCCGGAGAGGGCGCAGCTGTGAGGCTTCAGACCCGCAGGAGGCCCGAGGGTGGGGAGGGAGCCCGGCTCAGGGGAGCCCAGGTACCCCAGGAGGGGCCTGCGAGGACTCCAGACGCATTTGACATTCGGGTGCCCGGTCAGACGCCGGGCAAGCATGGGTGACCTGGCTCCCACGTCTGGTCACAGGGCAGCCTGGGGGGACCCAGGTACTCCCCGTCCCTGGGACCCTTCCAGCAGTAACCTCTTTTTTAAATTTTTCTTTTTCTTTTCTTCTTTTTTTTTTTTTGTACCAGGGATCAAACTCAAGACCTTGCACTTGCCAGGCAGGCGCTTTTGTTGCTGAGCTATATCCCTTTTTTTTTTTTTTTTTTGGGAACCGGGGATTGAACTCACAACCTCACACCTGCCTGGCAGGCACTTATGCCACTAAGCTAAATCCCTGGCCCCTCTTTAAATTTTTATCAATTATTATTATTATTATTTGGGTACCAGGAATTGAACTCAGGACCTTGTGCTTGCCAGGCAGGCGCTCTGCTGCTGAGCTACATCCCTGGCTTTTTATTTTTATTTATTTTTATTTATTTTTTGGTAGTGGGGATCGAACTCAGGACCTTGCTCTTGCCAGGCAGGCGCTTGTGCTGCTGAGCTAAACCCTCAGCCCTATTTGTATTTTTTAATTATGATAATTTCTTCTGCAGAATGAGCCCCTTGCTCAGGCCAGAGCCGTGTTACCGGAGCACTTCAGACGGCGACCCAAAGCCAGGGGAGCTGTGGGGTGGGCAGCCAGGTGCGGGGCAGGGAGCACGGGGTGGGGGCCAGGCGGCCGGGGAGGGCCCCAGGAGCGGGATTCGGGGCCTGGGCCGCGGAGCCCTCCCCCTCCCGGAGGCCTCTGGCAGACGGCAGAGGCTGCATGACAAAGGTGCTGATGGCCCTGCGGTCCGGCAGCTGGGAGGCCCCGCCCATCCCACTCCCGCGGGCCCCTTCTGCCTGCCTCGGGAGGTCTGGGCCGAGGGTGCGCACAGCTGCAGCCCCTCTGTGCGTGGGTGTGCAGACTGACCAGCGAGGCTCAGCGTCCCGGGAGCCACTCGGTGCCCAGAGCTGCCAGGATAGGGGGTGGGCGCCAGGACCGAGACCGGGGGACTCGGACTCCGGGACAGACGCCACCGTCGGACCCGGGCTGGCCACCCGGAGGCCCCAGGCTGCCGGGCCCCCCCGGAGCAGCCCGACACAGGGCCCGTCCTGGCCATCTGGTGTCCAGGCCCTGGCCTCCCCAGCCACTGGAGCTCCCCAGTGTCCCTGCGGCCTTCAAGCAGGGCGAGTGTGGGGACTGGGCAGACAGACAGACACACAGACATCTCCCGGCGCAGGCAGGCACTTGGCTATTCTCTGGCAACGAGTCGAGCACTGGGCCGGCAGCGTGAGCCCTCAACACACAACAGCCAGGGAAACAGCCCGAGGGGCAGCTTAGGGAGGCCTCCCGCACCCCCAGATCTGCTCGCAGCCTCCCGCTGGCCAGCCCCCCAAACGGGCCAGCCGGGACCGGGGCGGGGCGCAGGGCCTGGGTGCTGGCGGGAGGCCTTGAGCCGTCTGAGGTTCTGTCTTTGAGGGGATGGGGGTGCTGCGGGAGCTCTCGGAGGGGACTCTGCGTGAGGGGCTGGGGGGCTGGGGCAGGAAGTTGTCCCCAGGGGAGCCATCCAGGCCCATTCAGCGGCTGAGCACTTGTTTAGGGTTGGAGGCTGCCCCCTCTGGGGACCCGGATTGCCCAGCCAAGGCCATTGTCCGGCCCCTTCCCCCAGTCCCTCCCAGGCCTCTTTGAACCTGAAGTCAGATATTTTTTCTCTGCGCCCCCACCCCACCTGGTTTTCT
>RJWM01044442.1:0-13271 GCA_004363535.1 Dasyprocta punctata | reverse complement strand
TATAAAGGAAAACCCATCAGAATCATGACAGACTTCTCAACACAAACCATCAAGTCAAGAAGAGGTTGGAGTGAAGTATTTCAAGTCCTGAAAGAAAACAACTTCCAACCCAGATTGATGTACTCTGCAACACTATCTTTCAAAATTAAGAAATAAGATACTTCCATGACAAAGAACAACTGAAAGAATTCATAACCATGAAACCAACCCTACAAGGAGTACTGAAGGATATTCTAGAGAGACATAAAAATGATCATAGTTACAGGAACAGCAGCAGAGTGGGTTCACCAAGTGGGGCAGACAGTTCAATGGAAAGAAAAGTAGGGAGTCAATGGCAGGAAAAAAGCATGGCAGAGACAAACTAGTGCATTAATGTAGATGGCATCAATTCACCAATAAAAAGAAACACAGACAGAGTGGATCAAGAAACAAGATCCATTAATATGTGATATAAAAGAAACACATTAACTTGAAAGGAAATTCATGGACTGAAAATCAAAGAAGAGAAAACAATGCTCCATGTGATGGGAGCCTGAAAGAAAGCAGGGATAGCTTGCCCATCAACCACGGAATGGATAAGAAAGATAAGACATTTTCAAAGAATGGAAAGCTACTCAGTTATAAAAAAAGGATAACC
The DNA here is from genome assembly GCA_004363535.1 of Dasyprocta punctata. Taxonomy (NCBI): domain Eukaryota; kingdom Metazoa; phylum Chordata; class Mammalia; order Rodentia; family Dasyproctidae; genus Dasyprocta; species Dasyprocta punctata. The sequence continues at coordinate 12,634 of RJWM01044442.1, read as the reverse complement.
ATGATGCTCTTGTAGGTAAATAGATACAACTTTTAATCATGCTCTTCACTGAAATAGTTTGGACTCACATAGGTGAACAACATGTTACCTCCCTAGTATAAAAAACTGAAAGAGTTAGATCCAAAATGTATAATAGATATTGTGAAAGTGAAAAGGGAAGAAACATCTAAAAAAGGAAGATGGTAGCCACTGTTAATTCTCTATTATTTTGTTTTAAAGTCCTGTATTGTTTTCATTGTTTTGTTTTGATTTGTTTTATTCCGTTTTGTTTGGTTTGATTTTATTATGTCTGATGGCATGGGCAGCTATTTCAAAGACTAGATATTTTATAGTAGCCATTGTTGATTTTCTATTATCTTGTTTTGAAGTCATGTATTGCTTTCACTGTTTTATTTTGATTGGTTTTATTCTGCTTGTTTGGTTTGATTTTATTAGGTCTGATGGTATGGGCTGCTATTTTGAAGATAACAGGAGACATTATGAAAGCCATCGCTGATTTTCTATTAGCTTGCTTTGAAATTCTGTATTGCTTTCACTGTTTTGTTTTGATTGGCTTTATTCTGTTTTATTTTGTGTGGTTTTATTCTCTTAAAAATAAAAAAAATAGAACAATTGTGATTGTGTGCTTGTGATTTTCACAAGTTGGCAAGGTGTGTGTCTTCTTCTCCGTGGCTTGGTTCTCTTGGTAGAGATACTGAGAGCTCATTGCTTACTTGATCCCTAACAGCACTTTGAGGCCCCTACAGCACTTTCCAATAGCTTGTTTCAAAAGGGTTGACATCTTCTGCACTACCTAATACAAGTAGTAGAAATATGGGTAGTGCTGATGAAAAATGTGAATTTTAATTGTAATTAATTAAAACTAAAATTTAGATTTGCAGACACATGTGCCTAGTGGGCACTATATTGTGCTATACAGTGCATTTATACTGATTGAAAGGATCATGACAGCTTGACTTCTTAAATTAGGTTTTTTTGAAATGTCTATGTCTTAGACCTTTTGGTTGACTTCTGTAGAACATCCCTGCACTGTGTGCAGTGCTGACTAGATAATGATACAAGACATAGTCTGTGGCTTAAAGGAATTATTATTTAGTGTTTTCTCACAACACCAGATTGTTTCCTTAGAAGACTGAGTGAGCTCTAATGAATGAAATATTATTGTATATTAAAAAAACTGAAATCATGACAGACTAATGTGATAGGAAACTATGGCTTCACTGACTGAGACTTGATGACTAGAAGAATATATTAAATGATTTTGTTTGCTTTGATAATGTATACATTTTAAAGACATGACTGAGATAAAATACATGCATAATTTTTTAAATTTTTATTTTTTGGTACTGGGGATCGAACTCGCAATCTCATGCCTGCCAGGCAGGCACTTACACCACTGAGCTAAATCCCCAGTCCTACATGAATGATTTTGACATCTCAGACTTGGCATGAGTTTTATATCTTCAAGTACTAACAAATTTTTAAAATCTCACTGATTTGAACCAGCCTGATTTTGGAAGCGAGGCCGGGGTTTGAATGCTGCATTCCACGTTTGTGCCTTGAGCAAGTCATCTACTGCCTCCAGACAGCAATTTATTTATCTCTGAATGGGGCTATTAGCATCTTTTTCATAGCGTCACTGAAAAGAAAAGTGAGACACCATAAATAAATCAATGAAAACAGTAGTGTTTGATGACACTTAATGCTCATTCTGCATCAGGCACAGCTTTAGGCAGGTGACATCAATCAATTTGTTTAATATTTCTATCAATATCATGAATGTGCTATTGCATTCCCATTTTAAAGATGAGGAAGCTAAGGTACATGGAGTTGTATGTTCTTTGGCATATAATGAGCACTCAATGGTTGTTTTGTTGTTACTTTACCATCAATCTTCCTCTTCCTCTTACTGATGGTTTCTTGTTATTAATGATCTATTTATGCAGAGCTAGTTAAATGTTAAATTATAAAATGTTAATTTATTTTTTATTGTTCAAATAGATATTATTTATTTGCCAGTGTCTTTTCTCAAATCTCACTTACTATTATTTCTCCTCCTCTTACGAACTTGAGTCTGGGTTGGATTAATAGCATATCACAAAGGTAGATGATATCACATACGATGTCTATAATAAGCCAGTAGCTTGTATTGTCTGGTGTTTGATAAGGAAAGACCACACGCAGTGGTATCAGCCAGCAATTCCAGTTATAGGCAATGGCGACGAGCAAGAGCCACAGGAGATAGAGTCGATCTGGAAAAACAGCAACTAGTGTCATCTAAATGTCATGGAACAAACATGACAAAAAGTCTCTTGCTTAATATGGTCAAGTTCAGACACTACCTTTTGGATATAGACAGTTTGTAATAAGGGGCTCTTGTAAACATTAAACATAATTCTGCCTCCAGAGTGGGAAGAACTGTGCTATTAAAGGATAGAAAGTGATCGATCTTAGCAACTCTGCAAGAGTGGCCAGTTTCCTTCCTGGCTTCTGGCCACACTGAATCTGCCCCAATGCATAACTCCACCATTTTGATTCAGGCATGTGCAGAAAATTCTAGGGGACCTTGCTGAAGACCTCATTGCAGTACTGAGTCTCTGGCTATTCAGGAGTTAAACTGCAGGCTTGCCCAGGGCAGAGAGAGAAAGGTCACATCCTCACAAACTGTGTCCAGTGTTGAGTGGCAAGAGCAGAGAACCAGTCCATTACAGAGTCCGTGTCCCTTCACATACTGCCTTCCTCTGCCATGGGAGGCCCTGAGAGGGAATTTGATTAGAATAACTAGCATGTGAAGCCATGGAGTAAGATCGACACTTTACAATGATTCTTTCTTTGCTTGTCAGAGTGCATATTGCTGAGTGTTTTGGGGCCTTGTTTATAAAGGTAATTAGGGATAGGACAATCCCTAGATTGCTTTCTAAAAATAGGCAGGGATATTTTCTCTCTTGTCTTTACCAAGAGGAGAAACAATCCTTTGTAGATTATATAGTTTAAGTTACACTTTTTCAACTGATTCAGAACATGGACTAGGGAAAACAGAGTCTATCTATAATTTCAGGTCACAAGGGTTTTTGGTAAAAGCCAGCCCTCTCAATGGAATGTTCTTTACTGGTACCTGTGTGTGAATCTATGCTTCTTGGAAGTCTCATTCTCTTTAGATATTCTGTCAGAGGCAACTTCTGGAATTGCCAACACAGTATGCTGTAGTAGTGGTCTGTTTTTAGATTAGAGTCACTTTCTTGTGTTGATGGTGCAGTTATGGGCTTTGCTTTAAAGGAAAAAAAAAGAGGGAACATTTTTAATAGGTTAACGTAAGTTAGTTTAATGATCAAAAAGCTTAGATTTGATGGAGGCACACATTTGAAAATCTTTTCCTTAACACAGACAAATGTGAAAAAAATACCTCATGTTTACAATAGTGATATTTATTTCATAAAATGTATATCAAAATATTATATAGTGCACCGTAACTTTACACAGTGGTATACACTGAAATATCCAAGTAAAAAAACACTTGAATTTGAGAAATACGCAAATTTAAAACTCAATAATAAGGTGTCAACAAAACAAATATATGTCACTCACTAGGTTTAAGTTTTACATTGAAATACATTCTTTACATATATCCTTCAAACACTGGATAGATAAAACTCAACATATTCTTTCCAATATATCTTTATCAACCTATGATTTATTAAGCCTCATCTCTTTAAAAATAAATTATTATGTAATACTCAGTTCATTTCAAAATCACAAATTTCTTTTATAGAACTATAAGGAAACCCTCAACTAGCCCACTTGATTTGGTATTATCTGTTATTAAACAATTAAATTTTCTTCTATTTTTATGCATCTGTACCTTACATAGATGTGATCAGAGCACATATAACTTTTGTGCTATACTTATTTTTCTTATTATTTTTCATAAATACCTATGTATATTTATTAGAAAGGTTGATATTGTTCTTCCTCTTATGTAACCATCTTTTGATGTTCTTAACTCTGTTGGATACTCAGGTAGTATTCTTGTATTTTCATGATCTATACGATGTATATTATGGATATTTTTAATTAATATCTACAGTATAACTTGATATGAAAGATTCTGTGGGTGGTCCTTACATATAACCTGGGTGTGAAGATTACCTTTAAAGGGCCTCCTGTGTTTCTCTCTCTGAGTTTTCAGGAAAAAGTTGCCTAAAATGCTGGGCAGATAACAGCATGCCTCACAGCAACCAGTTGTCTCCTCTTTTATTAGGATAATTCTTAAGTTTGGTCCACGCAAATTTTCTATTAGATCAAGTCCCATGTTCCCCTCACCCCCATGACTTTATTATTAATTGATTAATTATTTTGGTACTGGGGATCAAACTCAAGACCTTGCGCTTGCCAGGCAAGCACTTGTGCTGCTGAGCTAAATCCTTGGCTACCCTTTTATTAATGCATCCTTGTCTATCTACCTTATCTGTCGCTTGTGTCACTTTCACTTTCTTGGGTCACTCTCAGAATAAACTGTTTATATTTAATTATTGTCTTGAGATCTATTTTGGGGGGGACCCAAGCTGAGTAATATACAAAATGCATGTCCTTTCATAGTTCCCTTTTTCTCAATGTTCTGTGGGAACAATGCTTACCAGTGTGTGGGCTGGCTTCAGGTGAGGATATTTCTCCCTCTGTCAACTTTTCCTTGTAGAGGGCTGTTCTCTGACGCATTCTTTTCACAATGTTGTGGAGCTGGGCATCAGCATTCTCATTTATAACAGGGACTTCAAGTGGGCTAAAGGAGTGAAAAAATAGTGGAGGTAGAAATGGGCCTATAAGGAGATACCTATAGGAGATAGCTTATTTTTCATCTTCCTTATATAATAAAGATTATTAATTTCCTTTTCTTGCAATTTCCGAGAACAATTCAAATATTAAAATTTGATCAAAAATGCTACAGTACAGTATAGGTTTGTCACTGAAAAACGATTATTCTTGACAATATTGGATTGTGAGGACTGTGGTTGTGTCATTAAATTGTACTTCTAGAAGTTCCTAGGGTTGTGTGACTGAGATTCCTATTTTCTTGTTATCAATTGGCTCTTGGCCTGTTAGGGGCCTTAGTAGTTTTTACCAGGCTTAGATCATTCCTTGGCTAGAGGATAGGAAGAAAATAAGGTTCACAGTCTGTGTAACCCAGGAACTGATTTCTGCCAATATCCTGAATTAATATGCAAAGTAAATCCCAGTCCAGAACCTACAAATGAAAGCCCAGGCCGACTGGCACCTTGATTTTAGCCTTGTGAGACTTTAAGCAGAGAACCCAGCCAAGCCCACCTAGAGTTCTAATGTATGCAACTGTGAGTTGATCAATAGGAGCCTAATTTAAACCCCTGAGTTAGTGGTAATTTATTACACAGCAATAGACAAGTAATACAAGTGTGTTTTAATGGATTTTCCTTGGGAGAAAGCACACAAGCAGACTGACTCAGGTTATAGGGTATAAACTTGTTTATTTCAAAAACGTCTGAATTTTCTTCATGGTTTCCCTCAGAGCTCTTACTGTCTTCCTTCCTTCTGATGTCTGAGCCTGGCTCTACATGGGCCAATATAGGCTACTTCCATTTTCATTTCCCCACAATCATAAATTAATTCCCTTTCCAACCAACTTCTCCACTTCATGGAATTGACAATGGACTTCAGTAACCTGTAAATTTCAATTCAGAGCACTGTACTATAAACCCCCTGTTTGTGAACTCATTCCCTTTCTGGTCTTTGAATGTATCACATCTATAATGGTTTACAGATCACTAGACTATTGATGTTTTTCTCTCTTCTATTTTTATTATCATAACTTATACCTCTTTAGAAGGTCAAAGTGCTGTCTCAGTATCAGAGACTTTTCTTTTAGTGATATTTATAAACCTGTTTAAGAATAGTGAAGACCGGGCTGTAGTGAAAGAATGTTAGATCCATCTAAGACAATACAAAAATAGGTGGTCATTAGGTCCATAAAAACAGCATTCTCATTTATAACAGGGACTTCAAGTGGGCTAAAGGAGGGAAAAAATAGTGGAGGTAGAAATGAGCCTATAAGGAGATACCTATAGGAGGTAGCTTATTTTTCATCTTCCTTATATAATAAAGATTATTAATAAGAATTATCATAGATAAGGTGGCTGAGTGTGTTTGGAGTTGTTTCTGCATCTTCTAGTGTGTCTCACTGATCCTCAGATTTTTTTTTTCCCGTACCATACTATTTTTACCACAGTAGTTTGTAGTATAATTTCAAGTCAGGGATTGTGATGCCACCTGCCTTGCCTCAGAGATTTTGCTATTCTAGGTCTCTTCTGCTTCCAAACAAATTTTAGGATTATTTTTACTAATTCTGCAAGGTATACTATTGGTATTTTCATTGGAATTGCTTTAGATCTGTGTAACAATTTTGGGAGTATGGCCATTTTCACTGTTGGTTCTTCCTATCCCAGAGCAAGGGATAATTTCCATTTTGTGAAGTCCTCTTTGATTCCTTTTTCAGAGTACTGTAATTTTCAATGTAAATATCTTTTATTTTCTTTTTTAGATTACTATTTCATTTTTAAAAATACTATTGTGAAAGATGTGGTTCCCCTAATTTCTTTCTCAGTGAGTTTGTTATTTGTGTATAGGAATGCTATTGATTTTTGAGTGTTGACTTTCTAGCCAGTTATGCTACTGAATTTGGCTATTAAATCTAGAAATCTTTTGGTGGTGTTTTTGGGGTCTTCTATGTAGAGTATCATGTCATCTGCAAGTAATGATAGTTTAACTTCTTCCTTTCCTATCTTTTTTCTTTTTATTTCTTTCTCTTGTCTAATTGCTTTGGCTAATAGTTCCAGAACTATGTTGAATAGGAGTGGTGATAATGAACATCCTCATGTTCCTGATTTCAGAGTGAAAACTTTCAGTTTTAGTCCATTTAGTATGATACTGGCTACTGGTTTGTCATAGATGACTTTTATCAGATTGAGATAAAGGGCATCTTTTCCAATATTCTAAAGGGTTTGAATCATGAATGGGTATTGAACTTTATCAAATGCTTTTTCTGTGTCCATTGTGATGATCATGTGATTTTTGTCCTTGGCTCTGTTGGTATGGTGTGTTACATTTATTGGTTTACATATGTTGAACCATCCTTGCCTCCCAGGGATGAATCCTATTAGGTCATGATGTATAATCTTCTTGATGATTTGTTGCATTTTTTTGTCAGTATCCTGAGGATTTTTGCTTCCATGTTTATTAGGGCAATTGGGAAGAAAGATAGCCTCTTTAATAAATGGTGCTAGGAAAACTGACTTTCCACATGCCAAAGATTAAAACTAGACCCATGTCTCTCAACAGGCACAAGACTAAAATAAAATAGATCAAAGATCTAAACAGTAAAACAGAAACAAGTCTACTAGAAGAGATAATAGGTAGAACTCTTAAAAAGGTAGATGTATGCAAAGACTTTATGAGCAAAATCCTAATAGCATGGGAAATATTACAAACAGACAACAACTGGGATCTCATGTTTTTAAGAAGCTTTTGCACAGTAAAAGAAATTATCAACAGAATGAAGAAGTAACCCACAAATTGGGAAAACTTTTTTTCCAGCTGTTCCTCAAACAGAGGACTGATATCTAGAATGTAAAAAAGAACTGAAAAATATCATACCTCCTTAATTTAAAGACCCAACCTAAATCTGAAATAAACACATACTTCACAGAGGAAGAAGTAGAAATGGAAAATAAATATATGAAAAATGTTCAACATGATTGGTCATTCCAGTGATGGAAATTAAAATAATGCTGAGATTCCATCTCATTCCAGAAAGAATGGCCATTATCAAGAAATCAACCAATAACAAATGCTGGTAGGGATGTGGGGCAAAGGGAACCCTTCTTTATTGTTGATTGGCATGTAGACTGGTGCAACCACTGTGAAAATCAGTGTGGAGATTCCTCAAAAACAAAACAAAACAAAGCGAAACAAAGCAAAGCAAAACAAAACAACACAATTAGAGGTTCCATTTGACCCAGTTATTCCCCTTCTTAATAATTTCCTGAAAGAATTAAAAACATTATACACAGTGACATATGCATACTCATGTTTATAGAGGCATGGCTTGTATTAAGCAAATCTTGAGAGGAGTAAAAATGCCCATCAACCAATGAATGGGTAAATAAAATGTGTTTTGGGGGGGTGGGACAAGGAGGGTGGTGGCTGGTGGCACCTCTGCCTGGAGCTGGACCCGCTCTGTGAAAGGAGTTGCTGGAACCTGGGGACACACAGTCTGAGAGCTGTGGCCGCAGTGGCAGTGACCCTAGAGTCCTCAGCCCAGAGATATGGCGTTGGAGAAGAATGGCAGTGGACAGGGGGAGCAGACCTGGAGAACTGTGAGTGAGGAGGTCCTCACCATCCCACATGATGGGGAGATTGGCGGGGAGACATCTTGGAGTTGGGCTTTGGACTCCTGGCTGGGCATGGACCCGCAGAGGTTGCTCAGGCTGAGCCCTGTCCCTCTGAGCATACTGGGGGCCAACTCAAAGGGTCCCTGTGGGTGACAGGCTTGGTCTGGAGACGGCGGTTCCGTACATGCTCCAGGGGTGTTATGGAGAGTCTGCGGGTGACCAGTCCACCAGCCCAGGTTTGCAGGCAGTGGCTGTCCCCTGTGTGCACCCCACCAGCCATCACAGAGCCAAGGCAGGCTGGGAAAAGGCAGTGGATAGCGCTGTACCAGCAACCCCAGTGGCAACCATCAGATATCCATCATCGGCACTGGCTGGAGGAACCAGTCTCACTTCGGAGAGTTTGCGGCCAATGCAGGGAGTGCCTGGGTCCCCAGTACCAATTCTCCCAGGGGAACACAGGAGTATGCCAAGACAAAGAAGCAGGGGACAGTGTCTGGCCTCCAGTTCAAGCAGAGCAAATCCAGGAGATGCAAACGCAGAAGAGATCAGGAGTCCCACAACTGAGGTTTGTGAGGTGATGGCAACTGAAGTAAAGAAACAACTTCAAGAGGCTATAAAAGAAATTGGAACAGAAACACTAACTCAACTAAAAGAAGAAATGAAAAACATAATAAAAGAACTGCTAGGAAACCCTAAAGGAGACATAGATGAAAAAATGGAGCATAGGAAAATGAGGGAAACCTGGAATGAACATACAAAAAAGATTTAGAATGCATGAAACAGATTAAAAGAGATTACCAGGAATTCAAAAAATCCAATGAAAGTTGGCAAAACCACCTGAAGGAAACTAAAGATAGACTTTCAAACCTTGAAGACAGGTTTACAACATGTGATTGAGAAAGGAAAGATCTCTTAAAAATAACAAGAAACCTGGAAGTAACAATACAACAGCTGCAAGACGACCCAAAGAAACATAACTTAAGAATAAAAGGTGTGAGTGAAAAAGCAGGAGTCAATACAAATCAAATTAAAAGCCTATTTACAGAAATAATTTCAGAAAACTTTCCAAGTATGGGAACAGGAAGTGACTTTCAGACAAGTGAAGCATATAGAACTCCAGCTAAACATAATCAAAATATACCTATACCCAGACATATAATAATCAAGATCCCAGAAATTCAACACAAAAACAGAATATTAAATGCTATTAGAGAAAAAAAAAAAAAAACCAGATCACCTACAAAGGAAAACCCATCAGAATCATGACCGACTTCTCAACACAAACCATCAGGTCAAGAAGAGCTTGGAGTGAAGTATTTCAAGCCCTGAAAGAAAACAACTTCCAATCCAGATTGATGTATCCCGCAAAATTATCTTTCAAAATCAACAGAGAAACAAGATACTTCCATGACATAGAGCAACTAAAGGAATTTATGACAACCAAGCCAACCCTACAAAGAATACTGAAGGACGTTTTAGAGAGACAAAAAAATGTCCACAGCTCCAGAAACAGCAGCAGAGGGATATCACCAAGCAAGGCAGACAATTGAATAATCCATCATTGGGATTTGAATCCAGTAATGTCTTCAATGAGCTGTTAAGTTTGATCTTATTCTATCACGACCTGCCTAATTTTATTATATATGATGACATAGATGGCTATTCCAAAGATAACAAAATATATTAGGATAGCCTTTATTAATATTTGATCACCTTGTTTTGAAACCCTGTATTGCTGTCATTGTTCTGGTTTGAGTGATTTTAACCTATTTTGGTTTGTTTGATTGTATTATAACAGATAATACAGGCAACTGCTTAGACGATAACAGGCATTGTAGAAATCAGCATTGCATTACTATGTATTGCTTCCATTGTTTTATCTTTTATTGGTTTTATTCTGTACTATTTTGTTTGATTATATTAGGACCGATGGTATGGGCAGTTATTTTGAAGTTAACAAGAGGTATTACAAGAGGAAAAGAGAAAAGAAGGAAGGGAAAAGGAAAAAGACATAGATTTATATGTGGGTATACATAAGATGGTCAAAATGACTATACTACTAAATGCATTAACTGTGGAGATAGAACAGTTGATACTCATATGATTAGATCAATTTTACATGCCTATATCTGTGAATCTGAGCAACCCCTTTGAAGGTAACGATATACAATGTTACAACCACTGTCAAACTCCAATCATCTCATTTTGTAAACCTATAATGTTACAGTATCGGATTTGTTGTTGTTGTTTGTTGGTCCATTTAGCTTTTTGTTTCTCTTTTCTGTGACCGTTGTTTTATTTCTTGTTGGCTTTATTCTGGACTATTTTGTTTGATTATATTAGGCCTGATGATACGGGCAGTTATTTTAAAGACAAGAGGTATTCCAAGGAGACAGGAGGAAAGAAGGAAGGGAAAAGGAAAAAGACATATAAATTTATAAAAAGGTGTACATAAGATAGTTAAAATGACTATGTTACTAAATGCATTAGCTATTGAGAAAAAACAGTTAATACTCATATGATTAGATCAATTTTACATGTCTATATCTGTTGGTCTGAACAACCCCTTTGAAGGTAATGATATGCAGTGTTACAACTACTGTCAAATTCCAACCATCTCATTTTGTAGACCTATAATGTTGTCATATAGGATTTGTTGCTGTTGTTTGTTTGTCTCTTTTGCTTTTTGTTTCTCTTTTCTGTGTCTATTTTCTCTTAAATAAAAAAATGTGTTTTTTATACACAGTGGATTACTGCACAGCCATAAAGAAAGATAAATTTGAGACATTTCTAAGTAAATAGATGCACCTTGAGACGATGCTCTTAAGTGAAATAAATTGGACACATGTAAACATCACATTGCTTCTCTTGTGCAAAAAACCAAAAGTGTAGGTAAGGACAAAATTTAAGATACTGTGAAACAGGAAGCAAATGTTTGAATGCCAAAAGGAACTAGTGAGGGGGAAAGGGGATAAGAAGGAAGAGAAAAGAAAAATAAATTAGAAAAGGAAGAAAAATGGAAATGAAGCTTTTGTATATAAGGAGTGGAGGACTGGGGATGTAGCTCAGTGGCACAGCACAAGGTCCTGAGTTCAATTCCTGTAACAAAAAGCAAAACAAAACAGCAACAAAAGAAATAAGGAGAGGAAAAGGCATTGAAGGGAGGGTAAGAGAATGGGAAAAATGTAGAATAAAAATATATTATGTACATGTACAAATTTCCTAAGATGAACGTGATCATTATGTGTATCTAAAATGTATCAATAAAATCAATTAAAAAAAGAATTATAGATTCATCTCACTTATTCTTTTTCATACATCTTAATATTTCAAATTTATTTTTTAATGGGTACATAGAAAAATAAAAATTATGTCTATTTATGAGGTATCATATGATGTTTATATGCATATACTGATTATTAAAAATATAGTATGCTTAGAAGTATATTCATTCATCAAGCAGTAATTAAGCATATACTTTATACAGCAAATGCAGATGATTTAGACACTGGTTGTATAGATTTTCATAGATTAATGAAGACATAAATTAATAACTAACATTTTATGATAAGGACACAAATAAGGTACTATGATTGCATTGAATTTAGAATGGGGAAGTCTATTATGTCTTAAAGGAATTAACAGAAATTTGATGGAGAAGTAATAGACCTAACTTTTAAACCTTGATAACAATGTGTTTGGGGATGTGAAAGAATGTAACATAATCAACAAACTTTTTGGCATGATTGAAACAGTGTGTGTGTGCGCACGCACGCGCGTGTGTGTGTAGGAGGTCAGGGGGCGAAACTGGACTGTTGGGGTCTGAAAAGACCAGATGCATAAACGAAGTTATGGTCCTGCATCACTTAGGAGTTTGGACACTGAGCTCTGAAGAGGAGTCAGTGTAGATAATGAAGCAAGTGAGGAGTTTGTGCAGATGGGTTTGAAATTTAGAGAACTGGCAACAATGGGAGAAGGGGCTGGAGAGGGGCTGCAGTAAAGCATGAGATGAAGGAGAAAGTTACTCTGCTAGGTTAGATTAGAGGTGATGAGGAAAAAAGAGAATGAAGAAATATTTTAGAGGCAGGAATTACAGGATGCAGTGAATTTTGTGGAGGTTTGGGTTACTCAATGAATAAAAATGACTTGCAAATTTTCATTACAAAAGATTAGATTCATGATAGCAACATTAATATAAATGGGAAGCCAGAAAGCAGATA
>RJWM01044441.1:0-13271 GCA_004363535.1 Dasyprocta punctata | reverse complement strand
CAAAGAGATAACCAGGAAATCAAAAACTCCAATGAAAGTTGGCAAAACCACTTGAAAGAGACTAAAGATAGACTTTAAACCTTGAAGACAGGTTTGCAGCTTGTGATCGTGAAAGGAAAGATCTCTTAAAAATAACAAGGAATCTAGAAGTAAAAATACAACAGCTGCAAGACAACCCAAAGAAACATAACTTAAGAATAAAAGGTGTGAGTGAAAAAGCAGGGGTCAGTACAAATGAAAGTAAAAGCCTATTTACAGAAATAATTTTAGAAAACTTCCCAAGCATGGGAAAAGGAAGTGACTTTCAGATAAGTGAAGCAGATAGAACTCCAACTAAACATAACCAAAATAAATCTATATCCAGGCATATAATAATCAAGATCCCAGGAATTCAACACAAGAACAGAATATTAAAAGCTGCAAGAGAAAAGAAACAGATCACCTACAAAGGAAAACCCATCAGAATCACAACAGACTTCTCAACACAAACCATCAGGCCAAGAAGAGCTTGGAGTGAAGTATTTCAAGTCCTGAAAGAAAACAGCTTCCAACCCAGATTGATGTACCCTGCAAAACTATCTTTCAAAATTAACAGAGAAACAAGATACTTCCATGACAAAGAACAACTGAAGGAATTTATGGCAACCAAGCCAACCCTACAAAGAATATTGAAGGACATTTTAGAGAAAGATAAAAAAGAGCACAACTCCAGAAACAGTGACAGAGGGATATCACTGAGTGGGGCAGACAACTGAGTAGAGAGGAAAAGTGGGCAGCCAACTGCAGGAAAGTGGCATGGCAGGGAGGAGGCAGTTCATGTTGGCCTTAACCATTAATGTAGATGGCCTCAATCCACCAATGGAAAGAAACACAGGCAGAGTGGATCAGGAGACAGGATCCACCAATATGCTTTATACAAGAAACACATTAAACTCGAAAGGGGGTTCATAGACTGAAAGTCAAAGGAGAGAGAACAATGCTGTATGTGACAGGGAACCAGAAAGAAGTGGGGGTAGCTTGCCCATTAGCTACATAGTGGCAATTTTATCCAATGGAAAGGTACTCAGCTATAAAGAAAAATAACCTCTAGCCTCTTGTAGGTAAATGGATACAACTTAAGATCATATTCATGGATGAAATGGCCCAGAGCCACATGGGTGAGCATCATGTTATCTCCCTAGTACAAAAAACCTAAAGGAGTTAGTAGGATTCAAAATACACAATACATATTGTAAAAATGAAAGGGGAGCAAGTGTCTAAAAAGGGAAGGCAGTGGCCATTATTAGTCTATCATTGGGATTTGAGTCCTGTATTGTTTTCATTGAGCTGTTTAGTTTGATCTTATTCTATTTTGATTTGTGTAAATTTATTATATTTGATGGCATAGACAGCTATTTCAAAGATAACAAAACACATTATGGTAGCCATTATTGATATCTGATCACCTTGTTTTGAAACCCTATATTGCTTTCATTGTTTTGTTTTGAGTAATTTTATCCTATTTTGGTTTGTTTGATTGTATTATGACTGATGATATAGGCAACTGCTTAGAAGATAATATGAGGCATTATAGTAATCAGTGTTTTTTTACTATGTATTGTTTCCATTGTTTTGTTTTGAATTGGTTTTATTCTGTACTATTTAGTTTGATTATATTATGCCTAATGGTATGGGCAGTTATTTTGAAGATAACAGGAGGTATTCTAAGGGGAAAAGAGAAAAGAAGGAAGGGAAAAGGAAAAAGACATAAATTTGTATATAGGTATATATAAAATAGTTAAAATGACTATATTACTTAATGAATTAGTTACTGAAAAAGAACAGTTAATACTCATATGATTAGATCAATTTTACAGGTCTATATCTGTTAATCTAAACAACTCCTTTGAAGGTAACGATATGCAATATTATAACCACTGTCAAATTCCAATCATCTCACTTTGTAAACCTATAATATTATTGTATTGGATTTGTTGTTGTTGTTTGTTTGTCTCTTTTGCTTTTTGTTTTTCTCCTCTGTGTCCATTTTCTCTTAAATAAAAAAATAGAAAATAAAAAGCAAAACAAAAAGGGACAAAAACAATACAGAATTTCAAAAAATAGGAAATTAACACTAAACATATTGCATATTGTAATCTTGAAAATCATTGTTCAGACTACAAAATTTAGATATAAAAAGATGATCAAACAATCAGACAATGAATATACAAACTGTTCTTTATGATGTACTAACAGATTAGTAGTATAGTTACCTATCTTGTATATATTTTCATACATATATATATGTAGTCATATGTATATATAACCTTTTCCCTTCTTTTCTCCTTTCCCCTATCCCAGTTGTTCTTTCCTTTTAAACACTTTCTTTCCCTTCCATTTTCACAATATCTACTGTACATTTTGGATCTTATTTACTCTTTCAGACAATATGATATTTACACATGAAAGTCTGATTTATTTCACTTATGAGTATGGTCTCTAGTTACATCCATTTACCCATAAAAGCCTTAAGTTTACAGATCTTGCTGTTTGCCCAGGTTGAAGATCAATTATTTGGTAATACAATCAGTGAAGGAGATGATTGCAAGAACTAACCAAAGCAAAAAAATAAACCACACTTTCTATGTAGGCTTTTGAGAGTCTGTTGTAATCATTAAACTGGTAAATACCAAAACTAAAAATATATCAAATTTTAAAACTCTTTGCCCAGCATTTTCTCAAATACAATTCTTCTTGATATTCTTTCTTCAATCATAATATACTGAATTTATTGAATGGCATAAAATTGCTATCTTTACTTTCTGAAAATTATCATTATTTATAAACCGAATAAAGCAACATGAACTAAAAAGTTCTCACGTAAGTATTCCCAGGGTCTGAGGCAACACTGTATAATTATACCTATTAACATTTCATCTAATTGTGTGAATTGAATTTTATAGATAAATAAAAGCCTAAGGTAACACCTCCCTGATATCAGTTCAGTTTAAGTATTGCCACCAAATGAATTTCCCACAATCTTATCAAACTTCTTTGTATTTGGGGGTCTAATACTGTGAATAATGAATCACAACAGTATTTGCTTCATGAGTCTTGATCTTCTAGAAGGATGAATTTGCCTCCTGGGAGGGATTTTGACCAAGGAGTGTTTGGATACTTCTTATAATTCTAAAAATAGTTGCAATTATAGGACTGTACCTAAACACAAGGATTTCTCTTCATACAATGTTCTCCACATATCTTAGTCCTGGGATTCTAGTTCTTTCTATCAAAGTGAAAAGTTATTTCTGACATAAGAAACATTTGATTTGCCCCTGCCTCTCTAGTGACTCTGGCACAAAAAAGCAAAGTTCGTTATTACAGTACAGAGTGAAAAGAAGCCTAGGAAGTTCAAGTAAGTCAGACATGTTTTTATTGATTGCAGCACTACTGAGAGTAGGATGGGATAGATAAAAGCCAGGCAGTTGGAATTAGCTTGAAATTATCTCTCTGAGGGCCAAGCTTTTTAGAGAAAGCAGTGGATAAATTACAAGTTACATTTTAATAACCTCCAAGCACAAAACTGTGAATGTACCAAACATGCGTGTGTGCTCTCAAAGATAGTAATTGGAGTATTATTTATATACTCTATTCTTTAGAAATATTTAGTATGTTTCTAAGGAAAATGACAAGAAATACCTTACCGTTGCCATAGCAACAGACTCAATGTGTTTTGGAGACAGTGACCTGAGCCTATTTTGAAAAGAAAGAAAATGTGCATCCCATAGAAGCCTAAGATACAAAGCAGAGCTGTTTTCTGTGGTGATGTAAATAAGGCAGCCACCACCCATATGTTAATACTGAGCCTTGTAAATGTGACTGCTGTAACAAGAGATCTCAGTTTTTATTTTATCTCAGTTAGTGAAATGTATGTATGAAACCGTGAATGTGGGTAGCAGGTACCTGTGAGAGTTCATTGCACTGTCAACTTGAATCAGAAATGCCTAGTGGATTAGTGTAACATGGTCCTAGGCTTGTTTGGTTGACTGACCTACTGCAGAGGGAAGACTCAGCCTGGGTGTTGGTAGCACCAACCAATATTTGTGTTTCCTGGATAAAAAAAGAAGGGAAAGATGATGGAAACCTTGCTTTTACTTCTTCACAGAAGTGCAGTTGGCTTTGGACCGCTCTCTTCAGGCTCTTCAGTCTTCCAGCTCACTCTGTTGCCTTCCAACCCACATCATTTGACTTCCTGATAGGTCCTTGCATGGGTCTCTGCAGTTAGTGCCAGCTCTGCAGAACATAGCTGACCCCTCTGCATGTCCCACCAGACTCCTCAGATAACCCTTGTAAGCCTATCTTGTAAATCCTTTACATACTCTCTAGTGAAACCTAACTCATGCGGTACCCCATTTCACAGTGTAATTATATAATTTAGCATGCATTAAATCTCTGAACTTTCACCTCCAGTCTTGAAGATACACAGATTGTAATACATGATCTATCATCTGGATATATTTTAAGATAGTGATATGATCAATTCTACTATGCATGTTTAAACTGGTAAAAATACTGGTATGCTGTCCAATCAGTACACTGAGTTAGGATAAAAGAAATACGAATAGGTCAAAAGCAGATAAGGAAAATCATAATTTTATAATTGTACTTGAGAGAAAACTGCAATTTCAAGCTATAAAGTTGCCTGACTTATACCTGTTTGCACTCCATATCTTTATTCCCTAGGCTTACATTTTGTTTTTGTTTTTTCATCTAGACCTGTCACATTGAAATCCCTTAAAGATAATGTAAGTTCTTAATTTAATCTAGTTGATAAGGTAAAGGGCATCAACTAGAACTTTAAAAAGTAGATTCAGAGAATATTTTTAGGCAAAATGGCTTAGATCACCTGGCTTACAGGACCCCTCGTAAAACACTTATCCCATCCCCACTGTAGTGTCTTTTCAGTGCCCACACTCTCTACTGCTTTCACTCTGCCTAATAAACTGGTTAAGCCCCTCGCTAATGACTTCTGAAACTTTTTCTGTGATGATACTCAAAAGCCTACTTGAAGGTGTTTGGGGGAACTTCGGTGGCCCCATCTGGTGACAGAAGAAAATTTGTGCTATATTTATTAACAAGGAAGAAGAATGATGTATTCCTGGCCCAATGTACAACTCAGTTGTATGAATCTGAGCTCTGTTAGTGCTCCTCAAAATGAGAGCGTGTGGCCCAGAAGATAACTTAGTAAAGTGTACACTAAGTAGGAGTGGAGAGGGATCCAAATGTTTGCATTTCTAGGTCTCCAAGTGGGGCAGTTGGTGTTGGCTCAGGGATCGAAATTTGAATAGCATTTAGTGGTCATTTTGTGTAGCTGTCCTCAGAGGGTGGATCTCGGGATACTGACTTCACTGCAGGAATTACCTGGGAACCTCTCAGAAATGATGAGGATTGTGATTTATTCCAGGCTTTTAAAATTTGAAATTCATGGAATGGATATAATATTTTAGGAAAGTCTAAGAATCACATTGATGTAGTGGTTTGGGACATCCTGGAAAATAGGTAACTGGTTATATACTAACATATTCAAGAGAGAAAATTAGTATTTCTGCAACTAATGCTACTAGAAATAAATCAACTGCCTTATTCTAATTTGATACACTACAATTTTTGTTAGTTGAATACAGAAATAACAAAATTTAATAAAGTTATAGTTTGTGAAAAAATTTCAAAAATTTCATAAAATAGTTAGAATATGGAATTTGTATTATAAACTTTGTAAAGCTTTAAAATGCAAACTTTTTTATGTTAGTGTAAAGATAATGGTCTGAAGGAGATTGTCCAGAAGCTCTCAAAAGAATCAACTTAGCTCTGCCTTCTTTCTGCATTGTCAAATTGAAATACATCTGTAGAATGTATAAATCTGAGAAAGATTTATTTTATGATGGAAGCAAAATGAATTGTTGTTCCAAATGTCACATTTTGGCAGAAATGTGTAAAAAAATGTAAGAAAAATGGATTTGTCTCTGCACCTATTTGTCATGTATTTTTCTAAAATCAAATTGATAGCACTGGCATAAACCTGGGTTAAGGCCAGTAGTTGCTGGGGCTCAGAACACAGATGACACCTCAAATTTTGGTTAGTTGTTCAGCTCAGAACTTTGAATTAAAGGAAATTTTGAGTCCTTAGAAGTTGCCTCAGAGTCAAGATCTCTTTGATCTTCCCTTATTGCTCCTCAAGCACAGAAAACCACTCACTCTAAGTTCCCTTAAATAACTGCAGAAAGTTCTTCCAAAATAAGTGCAATTATATTTCACTCCCTTCCTGAAATTTTATTAAGTAAAGAAGATCAGCTCATAGAAAACGGGACTAAGGAAGTTCTACATGTTTATACTAAATGCTCCATCTCATCTATGGAGAACCGCTCTGGGCAACTTTATTTGCACAGGAGACAGCCTTTGTTCATCAGAGGTTTCTTCCTTTTCTAACAGCTGGTCACCACCTCCCAGAACCTCATCCCTACACCTCGTAAAACGTCAGTGTCAGAGCCCTCCTGTGAGTCTCATATTCTTCTGCAAGACTCCATGCACTTTCACATAACTAAAATGATTTTTCTCCTGATAATTTTCCTCTTGCCGGTTTATTTAACTCAGCAGACTTAATTATACAACATTGATAGGGTAGAGTGGCAGTTCCTTTTGCCTCTACATGGTCAGTTTGGAATTTATTTCCTAACTTACTGAATTTTATTTAAAAAAATGTTATTTACAAAGTCACAGTTAATATGTCTGACTTAACAAATAAAAATGGAGAAAGTCCATGTCATGATTTCATATAGAGATGGATATAATTATAAATATCAATTTGAAAGACATAGTTTATTCATTTCTGAGGTCTTATGTTTTATCCTTAATCGTCTATAAATTCATGAAAACATTAACACTGAATATGAATGTTAGACCGAGTAATTCCATTGTTTCCTCTTATATATACTACTATCATTTTTTGTGTATATACCAAGTAATAAAAAATATAATGGTTATATGCTCATTCTTTTTTAATATACAATATTTCCATAAATAAAATTTAAAAACAGATCCATATAAGATTGGTTCCTCATTAAATTCTTTACGAGCACAGCTCCTTACATATAACTGTACATATAAATATATGCACAGAGACATGGGGAGGCACTCTTTCTATGCCCGTATTATATTTGTCACCCTTTCTGTCCCTAGGACATAATACCTGACTCCATGACTTAAAGAGAGCCTGAACTTGGCTGATAATTTAGCATATTTCATTCGTGGTCTGCTGGCTGCTTGACTTATAATTTAGCAGATTTCATTCATGAGTCATCATGGTAGAGAGGTGTGGATAACAAAGCCACACTGTTCATGGCCACTGGCAAGCAGATTCGGGAAACGGCACCAGCCCAGAAGGTGCCAAGGACTGTACATCATAGATCATAAGTCAGAAGTCATGTGTCAGAAGTCAGAAGTCATGTGTAAGCCAAACCTCACAACACATGCAGAAATCCATAGAAGTGTGCATCACTAGCATCCTAGGCATTTTGTAATCTGATCAAGTTCACTTAGCATAATTAAAGGTCACACATGTGTGTCTCCTTTCCATATTGTTATTTACAAGGAGCTTTAAATATGTATATATTTTGTGTATTTACAGTTAATGTTATGTATTTACACCTTTACAGCTATATAGTTGCAAATAATTACATTTATATTTTATGTATAAAATATATTTAGTAACACTACTACTTTAGCCAACAGGCATGTCGAGTTGTATTTATTCCAGATGTATTTACTTACCTGCAGGGTATAGAACAGCTTGTACCAAAAAATCAGAAAACAGCCAAAGATCGTGATCAAGACACATACAGGACATGTTATACCTCTATCACTTTGCACAGAATTATCCTTCTATACTTTTTGGTCAGTTTACATTATTTTCTCTCTACACAATAAAAACAAATAAACAAGTCAAAAAGTGCTCTAGGTTTATTTTCTATATTCACCCTCTCTTTGTAGAACTTCAGAGAATACTTTCCCAATGACTGTTTGAAATCATAGGTAAATGTGAAGAAAACGCATGTAAGAATATCAAGAGAAATGCTGAAAATTTTTCTTTATTACTGTCAACTGATTTTTTATTATATCTACACTGAATTCCTTATCACCCTGCTGTGAACCACAGAGACATCCTGTGTGTTCTCAATGCGTTGGTCACTATATGTACACATAAAGGTTTTTCCCAACATAGAAGCACATCAGTATATAACTGGACACTCTCCAGTTTTCAAAACTTCTTGTGTGATATTTTATATGTAATAAAGCAATAAAATATTGTACTAGACCTGGGAGTAGGAGTAGTACATTAATGTCAAAATTAATTTTAATACTTCTCAAATTACCTATGAAAATCAGTTTTATGGGTCAACTTGGCTAGGGTTCTGCACCTAGTTTTTCAACCAAACACTGATTTTCATGTTGGAACAAAGCTAACTTGTAGA
Source organism: Dasyprocta punctata (assembly GCA_004363535.1). Taxonomy (NCBI): domain Eukaryota; kingdom Metazoa; phylum Chordata; class Mammalia; order Rodentia; family Dasyproctidae; genus Dasyprocta; species Dasyprocta punctata. Next base: position 4,764 of record RJWM01044441.1, on the reverse strand, counting down.
TGTGGTTAATATCTGTAGTTGATATGTTGCTAGTGTACTGCCTACTTGACCTACCTCTATTTTTACCCTGTCTTCATCTTGTTCTTTCAGGACAAGACGTTCAAAGGCCAGAAGCTGCCAGAAAACTGGCAATTCATTATAATTCCTGTCTGTGTGTTAAACGACTACAACCCCACCATTACAATTGGTAATTGCAGTGATGATTAATTAGATAGGATTTTGGATTTAGTGTTGATGGTTAGAGCATTTGGAGAAAGGTTACATTGAGGTGAGTGTATTCTGCATGTGACACAGATATGAATTTTAAGTGGTAAAGAACAAGAATACCTATGTTCTAATTTACCTAATCTTTAATTATTATCTTATTTGGTGAAGGACAATTGCATTTATGATATGATCTGATCTGGAGGGCAGGTTATGCTGGATCATACAGCAGAAACTTAAATGCAATTACCTGTATCGTTATAAGACAGAGTTTAGACTGAGAAACAGAGAGTAAACAGAGAAAAGGAGGCAGTGCAACTCTCCATGCAGAGATTGCAGGTTTGTGGTCAGAAGCCAAGGAACGCTTGGAGCAACCAGAAGTTTGAAAACGCAAGGGGTAGATTTTTTTCTAGGGCCTTCAGATGAGTATGGTAGTGTACATAATTTAAATTCAAATTTCTCTCCTCTAGAATTATGAATGAAGAAATTCTTACTGTTTTGAACTACCTAGTTTCCGATAATTTGTCATAGCAGTCACCGAAACTTAATACATTAATCAAATCTCATTTTATCTCCAGAGAAATCTGGTATGAATAGATACAGAGAACTATGGAACATTCAGATAAATGTCTTTTCCTCTATCTGTCCTAGCACCATTTACACTCCGTTTGCAGCTTGTCAGGTTGCAACAGGAAATGAAGAATGATATGGAAGTGTAGAGGATCTGGGTACACATTTATATATTCGCTTCCAAATTAGAAAAAGAATAGAAACACTGACAGCATAATAAGATTTAAAGTGTTATTTTCATAGTAACTTTCTGAAAGTTAACTGCTTTATATTAACGAAACATCAACCTTTACAAAGCTAAATATGTGTTGCTTTCGAATCGACTCACAGTTTTCATATATATTTTTCACCACAATTATCAAACCAGTCTTAATATTAAAACCACTTAAAAAGAGGTCCTAAAATTGAGTCTATTGATTGGTACTGCTTCAGTGCAGTTCATACAGCAGTGAATATTTTCTAAGCAAAAATGTGAACACAAGATGAGATTTGTAGGTCCAAAAAAGTGATTCTTAAAATAGTTATAAAGTGATGGAGGAAGTAGCAATCACTTGGTTCTTTCAAACCACTTACGCTTTTTAGGGGCATAAGCACATATAATGTATTTGCCATTTCTACATTTTATTGAACCACTATTCAAAAGTCCATTTCTTCTTGCCTAATTTGCATTTTAGAAAACTATGGTTTCCTTGTATCAGCTAAAGTTGCTCCGCAGATTATAAAGCTTTCCAACCAGCCCTTCATAGACTCCTTAGTTCTCATGAGATGTCATGGTTGTTTTGAGAAAGAGCATAACTGGAAGGAAATGGTTTTGAACTTTGTGTGAAGCACAGTGGTAAGAGTTCAGGGCAAGAGACAACACCTTCAACATTTCCATGCACATCTTTCAGGAGCACACAGCAAGACACCTCAATAATTTGCTTGACTATGTTTTCAGCTTCTATCATCAGATTGGGGTAGGGGGGTTTGAGGAACAAGAGTTTTCTTTGGGAAAGAGAAGGGTGGTAGAGTAATGATGCTAGGATCTCAGTCCTGAATTGCCTTCCTCACCTCTCTTTTAAGCACTACCTATTAAATTACAGGAAAAACACATCCTACTCACAACACAGGAAATCAGAAGATGTGTTTCATTCATAAGACAAAATTTTTGTGCACCACGAAGCACAAGATTTTTATTGCAATGCTTGCAAAATGTGAATTACATCAGTTGGGAGATTTGTGAAATTCAATACATCTTTAAGCTTTATTTTTAAATTATCCTCCATTCATTTTATATTATTAATATTTGTTTCTGCAAACATTTTAAAGAAATAAATATGATGATTCCTGAACATGAGCTATGAGATGGAAAAGAATGATTCTTAGTGTGAGTCTATGGAAACTTGATAAGTCTGGGAGTAAATAATTGTGGTTTTCAATGAAATTTTAAAGAAATTGCACAAAGCAACTTAGGACATAAAATGAACAGCAACAACAAAATCTGCCTTACAATGATAGCTAAATATTAATTAATTTTACCTGAACTGATGATCCAAACTGTTTATACTATTAAGTTTACTTTTTTACAAACAATTTCTAAATGGAGTTAGATCACCAACAAATTTGAAAAGATATTAAACTGCAAATAATACTTAATCAACACATAAATGTAATAGAGTTATTAGAGTCTTCAGACAAGTTCAATAAAGTTGTTCTTTTAAAAATTGCAAAAAGACTCAAGAATTAAAGTATTTAGTAGTAGCAATTATTGGTCAAAATGGAAAAGTCACATCACTGGTGAAAATATAATGATGTCAGTATGTAAAAATACTAGTGAACAAGTGTTAAATCAAGAAGCTGTTAGGTAAGGGGAAGACTCCTTTGCTTGAGAGGGCAAAGGATTGAAATTGTGGAGACTTACTACCTGAAGGTAAAGAGATTTGAGTGCAATAAATGGAAAAAATAATCTCCTTTGAGATTGGTGAGTAAACAGAATTTACTATTAAATGTCAAGCTGTAAAAATTGTAAAATTTTTAAATGTGGATGAAATTCATAAATGTTGTTTTTATGCTGAAAAGTAAGTCTAAAATGGAAAAATGCCAAAATAGATTTAATGTTTTTTCTTTACATATAGAAAGTTCTGTCCAGAAGGTGCTATGTGGGATTCTTTTTGGATGTTGTCACATTCGTGCTTTGCTTCATGAGAGATTTTGTCTGTTGTTGTGTAACATTAAATCTTGACATTGTCATAATATACTGCTTTATTCACAGAGAGTGCTAGTGCAATAATACTTGAAGACAAAATAAAAGCTAAAATTACTGGGTTATGCTACAAAATGATAAACTTCATTAAAGAATAATCAGTTCACTTGAGAACAATATTTTGTTCTTTGTCCAGGTTTTCAAAGTTTTAAAAACATTCTCAAGTGAACTGATATATCTAGAGTCCCACCACCACACCTCGCTCTCAACAACTAATTTTTTTTAATACTTGAAAAATAACATAGTAAGAAAAATGAAAACTTACTTAATAGGATAGAGTATCTACTAAATTTCTTACAATAAAAAAAAACTTAGCTATGATGATGCATTGTAAAATAATTCTGTGAAACTTGGAGTGAGATAGAGAATTTTTCTAACAGAATTCTATTTCATATTTCAATGGAGGGAATTCAGTGATAGAAGAAAAAGAAAGAAAAGTCATAGGTTGGAAAGGAAGAGACAATACTCACTAGTCAAAGGCAGTTTTATATAGTGCATAGGAAATTCAAAAGAATATTAGATAATTAGAAACAATATGTAAATTTAGAACACTCAGTGGATTAAATATTGCTCTATAAAAGCCAGTTGTGTCTTTACTCCAAACAACAATGAAGAAATACAATATGAAAAAAAATTAACCTAAGAAACTTGCTCAGTTTCTCTACCAAGAAAAATTTAATGATAAAATAATTTAAGAAATGTTACTCCATGGAGAAGACATTGTAGGCTTGTCATTTTTTCCTGAATTAAAACTACAGATTCAGTACGATCTAGGAAAACTCAAAGCATTGTCTAAGTTGATAAACTTACCTCTTTTCATGTGGAAATAACCATGAATAAACTTAATTCTGAGAAAAAAATTTGTTGAAGGATCTGATTGTCATCAAATTTAAGGTAAAGTCCTACTTATTAATATAGTGGTATTTACTCAAGGATGACCACTACAATGGCTAGAAGAACACTACAGAAACTGACTTTAGACAAACATGCATCTGTAATATTGTAAGAAAGATTTCTTTTTAACATTTAACACTGGGTGACTTTACGTCTCTATAGCAAAATAGTTGATGCATCTAACTCATAAGATTCACAAAATTAATCCAAGGTAGATTTAAATCTATTTGAAGGATAAGGCTACAATGCTATAAAATTGATAATAACTTTAAGAATTTGGACTGGACAGAATTTTTAAAATAATTAAAAGAAGCAGTAAATAAAGAAAAATGATAATAGAACTTAAAGTGAGAAAGTTTGATTCATCAAAATAAACCATTAGAAAAGAAAAAGGGTTTGTCTTACAATCAGAAACTGTATCAATGAAAGAGTCATACACAGAATATGTGAATAACATTTTAAAAAAGAAATAAAAAAGGCAAAACAAATTTTATAGAATTCGTAAGGGTTGAACTGAGCCTTAACAAAAGATTATATCCAAATAACCAATAGGAAATTATGTAAAGAATTTCAACATTAATAGTAATACATGAAAAAATAGAGTAGTCCACTGGAAAGTCACCATAGAGTCACTACAACAATGCCAATGTTGGGTGTATCAGCCAATGTTTACTACAGAAACAGATACAATGGGGGCCAGAGGTGTAGCTCAGTGTCCCAAGTCCTTGCCTGGTAAACGCAAGGTCATGACTTCAATTCCCGGTACCAAAAAAAAAAAAAAAAAAAAAAAGAAAGAAAGAAAGAGATACAATGAAAAAAATACAAACATATAAAATTTACAAGATGGCCTTTCA